>WYDI02028415.1:0-34046 GCA_009867235.2 Psittacus erithacus
GACTTTCTGAGCCTCATGCTCTGCCAGGGAGGAGGGGAGGCTGGGAGGAAGCAGAGACAGGACACCTGACCCAAACTGACCAGAGGTATTCCATACCACAGCACGTCATGCCCAGTATATAAACTGGGGGCAGTTACCCAGAAGGGCTGGATTCTGCTGGGGTCGGGCTGGGTATCGGTCGGTGGTGAGCCGTTGTATTCTCTTCTCGTTATTTCCTTTATCATTATTAGTATTGGTGGCAGCAGCAGTGGTTTGTGTTATACCTTAGTTAATAGACTGTTCTTATCTCAACCTATGGGAGTTGTATTCCTCTTTATTCTCCTCCCCATCCCTCCGGGAGCTGAGGGAGGAGGTGGGGGAGTGAGAGAGTGGGCTGCGTGGCAGAGCTTAAACCACGACACCTTTGCTGTTGCTGCTGCTTCTGGTCAGTGCTGGAAAGACCTGGATGAGTTTTGGCTACTGAAGAGAAACAGCTTTTGCCTGAATTTTGCCCAAGTTTGCTCATTTTCCTGTGCAAAACCCTCCCCTATTTCAGATGTGATTCCTCCGCATTTTCTTCAGCCCCTGACCCTCTCAAACAATTGTACTGCCACTGAAGCCAGAAAAGTTTAGTCATGGCCTAATTCCCTCCTGTTCCAAGGAGGACAGAAATGAAAACAGCCCATCAGTGGACTGGATCCCAGACCAGAGCTAATGAGCTAGAGAGGTATTTACCCCAGGCAAGAGAGCATGAGCCACAGAGCCACCTTTCAGTTAAGTGAAAGGAACCTCTGATTCCAAAATCTTTAAGCTCTCAGGCCAATGAGGAAACGGGGTAAATCCACAAGGTGAGGACTTCGAGAAGAAGTTTGTGTTATTGAGTATTTTCCAAGCACACAAGAGCTGCACTTCCATCTGCGGCTGAGCCCTTCCAAAAAACCCCAGTCAAACCTCAGGGAAATCCTGATGGTACCCCTAAAAGTTGTGGTTTTTAAAGAAAAAATTGGTGTCATATTAGTTTCAGTTATTCCTATGGTTTTAAGGATTTCATACTGAAGCTGACTTGTGAATCCTTCCCCAGGAGGACTGGAGATTCCCCCAAGCTGGTACTTCAGGCTAGACCTCAGACCTGGGAGCTGTGTGCTAAAGGTGGGCAACACTCAGTCTTAGTGACTGCTACAGCTCTCACTTCAGTTTCCCTATTTCTTAAAGAAAACAAAACAAAAGAAAAAACTATTCTATGTTTCCCTTGGTTTTGAAGCAAAAATTCCTAGTGTGACTCTGACACCATCTGAATCAGTCTCTGCTCAGAGGGTGCTGAAGTGGTCTGCCATGGAGCAAGGGGAGCCAAAATTCAGGCCTCCCAACACTAGATCTCACTCCTCCACCCTCAGGCTCCATGCCCAGCCTGGCCAGGTCATTGACTGGAAAACAGAGCTGCAAATGTCAGTTGAATGAACCAGGGCGAGACTTTGCCCCTTTTTTCTACTGAAGAACACTGAGTTTTATATAATGTGTGTGTATGTGTCTACCCTAGAGACACAGAACGTGTTCATCCATAGACTAACTTCAGTAATCAGGCTCAGATATTGCATGGATGACTCCACTGATTGTGTTTTCTGGAGCAAATATCCCTGTCCCTGATCCTAAAATAAGTGAACAATAACTTCTTAGGTCTTGAAGCTCTCCACTGACCCACGTGGAGGATTAGGTTCTATGAGAGGTAAGCAGGAGGTGATACAAAGTAGGCTGCAGCAGGGCTGAGAGCTGCGGTGACACACACGTACCAAATGCCAAGTTGAGCTAGATTGCAGGGGCAACCAGCCAAAGTCCACACGATGCACCAAGAAGAGATGAGTTTTGCCAAAGGGCTGCAGAAAGCTGAGATAAGAGGTCACTGACACCGTCAAGGAGCTTTGGGAAAGAAAATGTGTAGGAGAGAGAAAATTCTGGAGGTATGAGGGGCTGGGCAATGGGGGAATGAATGTGGAGAGAAGTTCTCTATAAAATAAGAGCTTGCATTGGTCAAATGGCTAAATTATGGCTAACTTCAGTGGCTAACTTCATATGGCAGGACAAGCAATTCAAGCCCTGTTGAATCTGAAGTCCTTAAATGGGTAAGAATGCTCAGATGCATTGGAAGCAACATAGGGCAAATGCCATCCGCAAGCTGTCTGGCAATGCAGGCACTGCATGATTGACAGATAACTGTGGGCAAGACACTCTGCCAGCTTCAAGGACATCTGGAAAGAAATAGTGTCCAGAGCTACTGCTAAGCAAGTATGCTATGTGGCTAAATATCTAATCTGTAAATACATCCATGATATGATCCTGCTACAGCTATCAGAGGGAAAAACCAAAAGGTTAAGATGGTGCTAGCAGAACATGACCAGCACCTCAGGCTTTGGGTAGGTTGGGTTGCCCAAAGCAGAGCTAAAAATGATAAGAGTAGTTAAAACTACAATCAAAGAAGACCTGCAATCTTGAGATCCCCAGCAGAGAGGGAAAAGTTTCTCTGGCCACTGCATCATTCCCAGGGTAAGGAGTCCAAAATCATATTTGGGTTTCCTCCACTGTCACCTACCATTTATTTTCACTACACTGCACAGAGGGACCTGTGTCCGCTCTCCACCACTGAAGAACAGTTTTGTGCAGGTAAACTGTGCGAATAAACTTCAAGTATAGGATTTTACAAGCCCCCACTTTAATTTGTTGTGCTAACAACACACCCTAAACACTTAAGCCCTAAGGAATGGCAGAGCCACATGAGCAGTAATAGAGTAATCGTGGAGGTTGGATCTCAGGAAACAGCAGTTCTTTTAAAGAAAGATACCCTATTTAGGCTAAAGATGATCTATTGGAAATTACAGTTAAACTAAGGGAACTTTATAGGGTGCAAACTCTCCCCCTCCTTGTCAGATCTATGGCAGATAGTGGTGGTGTGCTTCCCTCCAGCACCATGAAGGCCAGCAGTGGCAAGAGGCATGCTGCAGTCACTGCCATCTGATCCTGCCCCTGGGAGCGGTCCTCACCCAGGAACAACATATGGGGATATTCCTATTTTAGGACGTGAGCTGTTATTGCACTGCTTCTGGCCAACATTGATTTATGCAATTTGGTACTGACGAGGGACAGAGCCTTTGCACAACACTCTCCACCAGTATGCTCAATTCTCAGCAGATTTCCCCATCTCCTTTGCGCAGAGCAATGGTTGCTTAGAGCTCTTATAAACAGAAAGGCAGATGCAAGGACTGATTTCACAGCAATCTTCTTCGTAGTTAGAGTGAATAGTTATTGCAAAGGTATGAAATACTGCTTTGAATAATTCACTAGCTGGTAAGTGATATGGCTTTGATCTGAGCTGCAAACTTGTCATCTAAGCAAGCAATCAGAAGACACAGTATACAGAAGAATGGCCCCTCAAAAAGGACACAAAACCCCCACCCATCCCACTGAAGGCTGAGGTACAGTAAATAACACAACAGTGGAGGTATGTTTGAATGGCAGCCACGGCAGCTCCTCACTCAAAGATATATGACCTATGTGAACCGTGTGTATGAACCAGTACAGGTCTGCTCAGCTCCCTGCATCTTTGCTTCATCAAAGAGACAACCAGACAACTGTTGCCAGATACTCAGTTCATTGCACTTCTGCTTTGCTTTGCAGTGATGCCACCATGGGGCTGGGCAGAACATGCCACCTTGCATTGCCCCTAATCAGCTTCCCTGATCAAGGGTGCTGCAGCGCACAGCCCTCTTCTGCTGCATGGTGACCATCCCACACAGTTTCATCAGGGGCTTAAGGAAAGGAGGACTGTGACAAGGGTTTCTGCTTGCAGATATGACTCATGCTAACAGCTGGGTCCAGCTAACATTAGATGAATAAACCTACCCCATGGGGCTACATACCTGACAGAGCCTTCCTACCACAGTGGGTGAATTGCCAGCCATGGCTGCTTGGCCACCCACCAGCATGGGCCTCCAAAGGACGTACCTCTGTTAAACATGGTAGTGACAGGACACTATGAGACCATCTGAAAAGACTGTCTTCTTCCTCTCAGAAGTGTTGCGTCACTAGGAATGGTCCAGCAGAGGATGTGGTGTCCAAGTCACTGGGACTATGAAGCATTTGAAGGCTTGTCTATCACTTTATGCACTGATGCTCCATAATGAGCTCCAAAGAGCTGCTGTTCAGCATCAGGCCTATAAGGAGGGAAGAAGAAAAGGCTGCAACCTTAGGGATCAGGGCTGCTTTGAGGCAGGACATACACACTTTGCCCCAAGCACACTGGAGGCAGCCACTTTGATCTCTCCTTGAATGCATAAATGTGCAGAGCGGAAATATCTGGTGTTCAGCTGGGACAACATAGAGCACAGCTGGGACCCCAGAGGAATTCAAGGCGTTCTGAACTTCTCCCAACACTTCCTGCTTTTTGCTCTCTTCCCTTGTCTTTTTTTTCCTAAAAAGTGTTCCTTTTTCCAGGGAGAGGTATCAAGCTCATGATGCAATCACTGTGGTGGGGGCTGTGCTGCAAGTAAGTAGGATGTGGATGCGCCATTACAGAAGTATTGAAAATCCATGGGAAAAGTATCTTAAAATTCACCTCCTTTCACTCAGCATTGTAGAGAATTGATCTTCAAACCCAAACTCTGCTTTCAGATACAGTAAATAACATTTGCAAGCAGAATTCCTATGTGCCCAGATAATTGGGCCTGGCTTAAAACACTGTGTTTTACAGGTTTTACTCTACGCTTATAAAGCAGTAAAGCATGAGCTCAGCACCTGGGCTGGCTCCTACCAGCCAGGGAAGGAGGTTCACTTTATCCTGCCTTGGCATAGAGAGACCCACAGGAGGTGAGTATATTTGCACTTCTGGGGCTTCTCACAGATATAATAATGTTTTTGCAAAGTAACTGAAGACTTTTAAGACTGGAGTTTCACAAACCATGGGAGCCTCCCCCAGAGTGGAATGGCCAGTGTCCCTGGATGCTCATTTCCCATGGATACACCACAGTAACGACTGTTTTCTTTCCATCCTCACCCACTAACATGAGAAGTCTGAAAAGAGCCTGGGCAAGCTCCTGATGCTCTTTACTTTCCTGTGCACTGTGCTAGTCTGACCTGAGACTATGGGTCGGTATTGTTGAACACTCATTTAACACGTTACCTAGTGTTTTACCGAGTGCACCAAACTGCTTTGAAAAGAGAGATTAAGATTATACAGCATCCTGCAAAGACCCCAGAAGTTAAATGTCCATCTAAGCTAGGCATGCAGGACTCTGTAGCTGATGGGAAGAGAGAGCAGCAGCCACTCAGGGTGAGTCAGTCTATCCAAAGGTAGGTGGGAAGGATGTACATTGAGTGAGTTCCCTTGGGAAGGCAAACCTCACTTGGCAATTTTTCACATTTTATCTCAGCAAAACGATTATTTCCAAATGACGTTTGCCCTTTTGTGCAACATGTCCAATGTCTTTTAGAGCCTTCTGGAAGAAAAGTCCTCTTCCACATAGGCCATGAGTCATTTGGAGGAAAGGGCACCCATGGACACAGAAATCCACATGGGGGCTGGGGAAGGGCTGGGAATGGTAATCAGTCAGGTCTCCAGACAAACTAGGGCAAGATTCTTGCTCAGTAGTCTGATGGCCATGTCCCGTCAGCGGAGGGGCGAATTCTACAGGAACATCACCAGGATGACAGCTGTGGAAGTTGCTAGCAAAAGGCACAGAGCCAAAGAAATGAAGGAGTCCCCACAGAGTATATTCCACATACTAGCTGCCCATCAGCAAGTATTCACTGGGCATTCAACAGGCTGGGGCCAGCTCAGGTTTTCCAATGTGCTCCTTTTTATCCCTGAAGAATACCACAGGCTTCTCTCAACTCAGTCTCCCTTGGAAGAAATTAGAAGTTCAGGTTACATGGAAATAGTGAGCTGAGGTTTCAGGGTGCACAGAAGCTTGTGCACAATGTGTGTTGTACCAGGTCAACAGCCCATGCTGTTGACGCAGTGCCCATGCTGGGGTATTTCAATTAGATACAAGACCTTGAGAGAAAGACAGCTTTGTGAGACCTGCTTTATTCTGCTGAAGTTCTCCCATCTCTGGATAACCTTGCTGGGGGCCTGAAAAAGCTCATGTGGCCTCAGCAAGGTCACTTGTGGACATGGGGAGCAGGCAGGAAGTAGCAGGGAGCAGTGAGCATTGCAGGAGTGCTCTGGGTTTGTGGCTACATAAACATCTTTGCTAGGAGGTGATCACATCTCTCCATCACTACTGGTGATCCCCACACTGACAAGTGGCCCAAGGGTATTGAATGACAAGAGGCGGAGAGACAAACCACGGGGGTGGGGAGGGGGCGAGCACTGAAAGGAAATTTTCAGCCACAGACGTCTTTCTTACATCTGTTTTTTCCTATTCTGAAGAAAACAAGGGTGTAACAGCATCAGTAAACAGCTTCCCACAAAGGGCTGCATTAAGAGGGAGCAGGACAGGTCATTGTTGGGTACACGTTTCCTTGTGTGCAGCTCTCCTCATCAGCTAAGGCAGATGTGCATCTTGGTAGCACTGATATGAAACTAGGACAGAGATGCAGCTGGTGAAACATTTGCACAAGAGGGGAAGCTAGCCCAGTGGGTCAAGTACTGCCTGCTACCAAATATACAGGGCAGACATCATACAGGCAGGCAGCAGCTCCTTCAGAGAAGAGCCCCATGTGCATGACTCACATATAAAATGTCTGGGGCATAAGTTTCCTGCAGGACGTGGTATTTTGCATGCTGACATTATCTCAGTTCTGTGAAGGGGAGGGTGAAAAGTCAGCAAAAAGCACTGGGCTATGTGCAAAAGGAAGTGGTATCATGGGGTTCTCTCTGGGAAAAAAACCCAAACCAAACACAACAACAAAACAGACAACAAAACCTGGAGTTTAGAACTAGAGGTTCCAGAGACAAGGACAGCTTTGGCCATATGCCATGGTGTAAAACCTTGCATATCATCAGTGCCTCTTCCTCAGGTTGAATACCTCAGACTCCATTCAGAAGTGATGTAGGAACCTAAGAACAGAAAAGGCCTAGGACTTGCTGACTGACTGACACCCATCTCTGGTGCCATGTAAGGTACCTGCAGACTCTTCCAAAAGGTTGCCAGCTGAAGCTCTTTTCAATTCACTATATTTCCCTCCTGCCCAGATGAAAACGCTTGTATTACCACAAGAACAGCCCAGTGTCAGTTGTCCTCGTGATGAACATGAACAATGACACTTCATCTCATGTTACAAATGATTCTGCTACTGCCATGCTAAAATGCTGTCACAAGTCAACAGGACACCAGAAGTTTAAACATACTGGTTTGGGGGTTATTTGTTTTGATGCAAAAGCGTATAAAACCCCCAGGAGTTTTCCCTGGATACATTTGGGAGCTCTGGAAAGATGTAGGTAAGTGTCTTTATACAATCCAGGAGCATGAAGTAGTTCTTTCCAGTTCAAAGAGCAATCTCCAAAGCAAAATTAGTGGTTTTGTCAGGATAAATTCTTCTTCGCTTTGGACAGGAGCTCCAAAGAGACCGAAACAGCTCTTTACTCACGTCACTTGACCTCCTGTTTCTCCCGAGTTCTATTAACGGTATCCTGCTTCGATGGATTTGCTTTGAACGGCACATCAAAAGTGTTGTTAGTGGAGCAGTTACAACTGTATTTGGTTGTAATTGGAACCCTTTCTTGTTTCCTAGAAAGCTCACATAATGCAAAAAAAAAAGAAAAAAAGACCCAAGACAACAAAACCCATGAAGAATGGAGCTGGCCTGGCCCAAACATTTGATAGGTGAGACTTGAACAAAGCAGACCCCCGGCAAGCTGCACTCTATCATGCTATCATAGCAGGCTGTTTACGCTAAGCCTGGCTAACTGCAGCATGATGAAAGGCTGCAGTCTGGGCTGTATTCCTCATCTTGTAAACAAAATGAAAGGCAAAGCCTTTCCTAAGGTCTTTGACTTTTTCATTTGCTGTAACACTTCTGAACAAAGACATCACAAAGTGCAAATGTCAGCCTGCAATGTCCCAAGACTCTTGCATTTCCATGGGAATCTGGAACTTAAGCTGGGGAAGCCTGAGGCAGATTTCCTTGAATAAAGGCTTACCTGTTCAAAAGGCAATTGGAACACTTTGAAATCTGCAAACCCAAACAAACCATGCTGCAGGGCAGTCTGTCTCCAGTCACCCTCTGACATGTAAATCTGTCCTAAAGCACCAGCAGTGCATCTACGGAGTAACGCTTCCTCTAACTTCTCACATGGGACTGTAGGCACATCTGCAGCACAGGAAGGAGTTGTAGTCTCTGTTTCAAGCTTCTGCTTCGGCATACCACGGCCACGGCAACCCCTATACCCTTGTGCTGCAATCTGACTGGCCACTCCTCACCATTTCATCCACTTTCACCCCGATGGAGTAAAACTGTTTGCTGGCAGCGAGATCAGGCTGTCCCTTGGATGAACTGAAGCAGAGGCCATACGTATGGTGCAAAGATGCGCTTACCTACCTGAGTAGGACCATAGTAATCTGTTTAAGCACTTTATTGCTCCCAGTTTTGGCTTTTAAGTTTGGAACAATCCTGGTAAGCCACTAACTGAGCAAATTCAAGAAGATGCATGAAGTAACTATCACTCTTGGGATAACCTTCAGAAAATAAGAGTTTTGGTTGGAATGAAGCTGTTGAGACAACAGTTCCATGAAGTATTCTTTGATGCTACAGCTGAAGATATCACAGATTTCAAGAGAGGGAGGAAAACTTCAGTTTCCTCAAGGACACAGCAAAGCTTTAAACAGCAGGACAGAGCAGATTGCTTTACAAGGAGCTTTACAGGGTCTCTCACTAAAGAAGGTTGGGATCTGGAGAAACCATCAGCAAGACAGAACAGGGAACAGAGGTTTCAGACCTGCTGGGGGTCCTGCTGCTGTGTGGAAGTCCTGGACCAGTGTTCACAGTTCCATCTCTCCCAGATTCCCTGCACAACCTTTGGAAAACAGTTCCTTTCCCATTCCCAAATTCCCCAGGTGTAAAATGAGGGGATTCACAACACCTCTCTTGGCTATTTCATGCAATGACACTGAGCAGGGACTCTTTGAATCTGCCTATATGATATCCAGCCTTGCTGTCAGTTAAAACCCCTGGGTGCTATTGTAATTCAGGTATGTTTAATAACTGATACAAAAGTGCTAATGTTAAATTAGGGCAGGTTTTTATTATCACCAGACTAGATGCATCATGAAACAAGTTTATAAAAGAGCTCTAACACTACTGACATGAACCCATCCTCATCTCTGAAAACAGACTCACACGCAGGGGGGCTGGCAGGTGTCATTTTGTGTCTTTGAAAAACCCCAATATTTTTAAAAGCGCCTTGATAGAATAAGGCAAATGAAATAAAAATTACATTATGGAAATTTATCAGTGAATTGCTTAAAGAAACCCCAGAAATATCAGTGCAGTTTGCTTCAGTAATGCTGATTCTTTCTTCTGATAACACAAACCCTCTCCTTTTCCTGATGTAGCAATAGTTTGTTGCAGTAACAATAAAGAACAGACTATTAATATGCTATAAAAAGAACACAGTATATAGCATACTGGAGTCATATTCTAATAAGATCTCCATCAAAAGCCAAAGTAGCCCATGAAAATGAAATGCTTTGATAGTGTCACAACAAAACCTGCACTGTCAAAGCTGGTGAAACCTAGGCCAGCCTAGGAAAATGAAGCTCCCTTTCTTGGCTGCAAATGAACCATCCAAACATTTTTATCACAAGCCTCCCACTTGAGTCAGACTCACGATAACTGATTCAGGAGCACATCCTGGTCCTGCCTGTCCCAGAGAAGTCAATGGCTTCCTTGAGACAGATGTTGATGGCCAGTTGCAGAACACATCACAGCCTACCTCTGGGCACACACAGCTGCCTGGCCAGCAGTGGGTGATTTGTGCACAAGCACCAGGCAGCAACGCTAAGTGGCCTTGCCCCATACAAGCACTTCATTAAGGCTTCAGAGGTGATTAGGTCCATGGGACATGCTCCTGGTAGGGCCCTGCTTTCCATCTGGAGGCAAGCTCTTCCTAACTGCTGAAACACTCCTCAAAGGGACAGTATCCCAAAACAGCCATTCCACTGGCTTTGGGTCAGATCTGCAGAAAGCAGATGAAATCCAAGGCAAACCCTTGAGCATTTGATGGAAAGATTCCCACTGGCTTCAGCATGCTCTCAGTTAGATTTGTGGCTACAGCCCAAAACACCAAGTTCTCCAGGTAAGAGGTGAGTTCAAGTGACAAGAAAAGGCCTCAGAGATCCTTGGCTGCCCATGCAGACAGTCCTATCTCCTATCTGAGCAAGGAGCTGGAAGACACCCTGCATGGCACACCAAGAAAGAGGTATTGGAGACAACTATGTTGTTTTATCCTTTGTCATGCAAACACAGATCATCTCCCCAAGTGCTCACCAGTTTGAAACAGCTGTGCAGCTTCCTAAGGCAGAACTGCTGGAAGCCACTCCACTGTGGGATTCCATAAAATACTACACCCTGCTCTGTTCTCCTGCAAAAGTGTGTATATGGTTTGCCCTACGCATTGTATGCTGCAGAAGTATGTTCATTTCCTGGCAATCCTGGAAGCCATGAATAAACTCAGAGCACAACAGATGCTCTTGCCCTGCTTCTGAAAAAGCAGAGACTTAAAAATGAGCAGAATTTGCAACACATGTTTGGAGTCCCATGGCCAGCTCTCATGCTAGCGAGAGCCCAGCAGTCCAGAGGGACTCAAAGCTCAAGCTGTGTGCTGAGACACAGCCTTCAGGGACCTCCCTCTCTGAATAGAAATGGCCTCATGGTTTATGCACATCAGCGTATTCAGACATATGCTGGAGAAGCTGCTGGGTTCCTCTCCAGCTCAGACAATGCATTTACACGAAGTTCAGAGTTACTCTGCACTTTGATTGGTACACAAACGTGCTGTGCTTTCACACTTGGACAATTCAGAGGCAAATCCTCTCTTCTTGACTCTTGCTGTTACAGGAAACCTAAAGGGGAAGAACTGGCTGATCCTGTGCACAGAGAGGGAGCTCAGTGTCTCACTAAAAGGAGTATCACAGAAGCAGCTACAACCAGGACTAGATATGTTAGGGGAGGTACACAAACAAAAGAAGGAAAAGCCTCTGCTTTAGAGAGCTTATAATGCAAATAGCTAAAGAGGAAAGTCCTATCCCATTTAACTGCTGGAAGACTGAGGCAGGGGTTTAAAAGGCAGGCTTAAGGTCACGTGAAAAATCCTCTGGCAGAGAGAGCCATGACTTGAACTCACTGTCCTGAAAGAATCCCAGCAGCCCAGCCCAGCCCTTCTCACTGCCTCTGCCTGCAAACTTTGGGTTGGATCTGTCCTGCTGAGGGTGCCAGCAATGCTGGGGAAGCATCTTCTTGCTGGAGAAGAAAACAGAGGGTTGGGTGGGATGAAACTGACTCTGAGGGGACTGGGGATTATCATCCCTATGGTGGTGCTGCACTTTTGTTTGGACTTTCTCCCTTCTCAGCTTTGCAGATGGAGGAGAAACTGTAGCAATCCTCACCAAAAGCTTTCCCTGGCTCTTTGACTGATGCCCTGACTCTGACCCCTCTTAAAAGAAGAGGTGGGGAGAAAGAGGAGCAGCAGGGCCAAGCAGCTTCCTTAGCTGCAGCCTAACAGCAGGCACGGGCTGAGAACCTCTCTTTGTACAGCTGATAGAGGACCTGGCTGATGAGGATGCAGCATCCTCAGTCCTAACTTCTGGAGCAGATGTGCACCTTTTCACCTCATTATAACTTTTTAGAGAGCCACCTCATATGAGAAAGCATGTAAACACAGCTAGGGGAGCCTTCAGCACCCACATCTGACCAATCCTCCTGTTTCTTTCAGGATTTCAAATTTGCAACAGTACCCTTATTTCTATTCCTTATTTCTTTTGTAAGCAGTAAGCTTCGTGGGAGCACCAGGCCAGCCCTTTGACCTTGCTCACATAAAACCAGGGGTGATGAGCGCTATCACTGAACAAATAACTCCAGGAATTTCACAACAGAGCCAGTGCCTATTCCCCCAGACACAGCCCTGCAATACAGCAATGCTGCTTGTAAGGATTGCTATTAATATTTTAAGGCCTCACCACAGAGCACTTACCTCAGGGATGTCACATGTATTCAATCATCTCCCAGTAGCCACCCCCAGTTCTCCCAACAGCTGCACAGACAGGAAAGTACCCACAGCTGTGAGTCAAACACCAATAACAGCTAAACCATCCCAAAGGCTATTTTCCTCTGTCATTTGAGGCTTTTTCCCAAGCCTGCTGATTGCCTCTTACTCTTCCCACTGACCTACAAGGTCAGGGACTCTGCCAATGCAAGCAGGTAGGGACTGCATCCCCACTAACTGCTGAGAAGTGAACATCTTGGGGCAGGATGGCCTAGAGTAGCTCCTCTGAAGATGTGCCCTTTTAAATCAGTTCCTCTCACACCACCCTTTCTGCCTCTTGCTCTTGCCAATGGCCTGTGCATGGGGTCTGTTACCACCATCCCAAAACCTGCTTGCTTGTTCAGGGTGTAGACCTGCATCTGTTTCATTGCTAGGGAACTGAGCCCATCCCTCCTACTGAACACAGCTGAGCTGGTGGGAAGGAAGCTTGCTCAGGCATAGCCACCCCATCTGCTGCTGACCTCATCAAATGCAGCATCAAATGCTGCCATTAAATACAGCACCATTGACTCAAGCTGCTCACTCACCCCTGTTACTCCAGGGAGCAGCCTCTGTCTCTGGTGCAGCATGAAGTGTGTCCCAGCAGCCCCTTCTAGGGTCACCTCTGTTTCTGTAAAACCAGCTCCTTTCTTCAAGACAAGGATTTCCTGACAGGGAGGAGTTGAGCAAAGAGGTGAAATTATGGCTCTGGTTGACTCCATCCCTCCTGCCTGCAGTCAGGGCTGAGTTATCCTGCAGGAATAATTCCTGCTCTACCTCTCTTCCCCAGCTCTCGGATCACACTGTACAAGCTAGCCCTCCACCATGGCATTAAACTCCCCTGAGTTCAAAAGAACCTTAGAGCAGGTTTTTTGGTGGTAGTTTGGGGGGGTTTTTTATTGGTGTTTTCTGTTGGTATTTTTTGTTTGTTGGTCCTTTGTTTCCAATAGGAATAGCCCTCTCACAGCCTTTCGCTGGTGATGCTTATTCCAGCAGGGGCCACTTGGAAAGCTGACCTAGGGCCGATGAGCAAATAAGATAAAAGTGAGGAGCTGCATCCAAGTGGCAGGTCCTGTGGAACACCAGGATTCTGCGTGAGGAGCTGTGGGGAAGTCAGTTCTTGATTAGAGGGGAGCCTGCCTTTGGAAATGACATTGAAGACCATCCTCAGGAGAGGCAGCTCCTGGCTCTGACATGGGCCTCCTGCCTGACTTGGCGAACTCCATTCTCCAATGGCAGCACTATTTCTTTTGCTCTGTTTTGTCCATACATATCACAAGGTTTTTGGAGGAAGAGTAGGGTCAGACACTTCCTTCCAAGGCTTTGCTGAACCATGGCTGTGATTGCCCAGATCTGCTAGGTATGATCTTGATGTCTGCTCTGCTGGCAAAGTGTAAATGCCCCTTCAACCAAAGAGGATTCTGGCTGGCTTAGCTGTTTTTTTTAAGCCTATTAGTTACTACAGACATATCTCAGCGATTAGCACATCATTAATCAACAGATCACAAAAGCAGAAGGGTTTTGCCATTTCAAGCCCCACTCCAAAAAGACTCTTCTAATTGTAGATGACTACTACTTTGCCTATATCCTTGTGATGTGCTTTCGTGCTGCTTTTTGATGCAGTTTTCTCCCACCCACCTCACACAAAAGCTCTTTGTCAGAAAATATATTTTTATTTCTTAGAAAGGAATTTATCTTTATCAGGGAAATTTGGTGGGGTTTTCCCAGGTCTAGAATAGTTTCCTAGTTAGACAGAAGGAACACAGCCGAGAAAATGCAGTGCGAACCTGGGGGGCAGCAGACTATATTTTGCTGTATGTATTTAATTAGACAAAGCAGCACTTTAAAGAAGCCTTCCAGACCCCACAAAGGGTAGCATTGAGTAGGGTGTTGGCTCTAACAAGTTTCATTCTCTGCTCCCATTCTCATTTGGGAGAAAAACAAGCTCTTTCCAGGAATATTTCTGAAATGGCTATTATTACCACGATTCAGAAGAGCTGTTCTATAGGGAAAACACCATTTGGTGTTGATTAGCCTTGATTATGATAGTGCTATCAAGGTACTGTTGCCACTGCTCTGAGCCGAAGGGCACACCCACTCTGCAGAGTGGCTATTAGTATCCCTTCAATGGGAGTAGATGGCCGTCATGCTTGGATTGGGGCAGCCAAAGGAATTAAAGCAGCTATGAGGAGTTCAGTTCCATCTCCTCATTTTCTCTGCTCTGATTTCAAAGAGCCAACCTGGCCCAGAGCAGCCGCACTAAAAGCAGTGTAAGGTGTATTTGGGAGACCTGTTTCACAGCTAGTGTTCCTCGCCTGCCTACTGCATCTCCCCTTTATGTTACAATTCAAGCAGGATGCCTGGAGCCTTCCTTCCATTTCTCTACCCAAGTTGCGGGAAAGACAGACAACAATCTTGCTGATAACTGTGACCAAGAAAATCCTACATCTTTCTCTTTGCAAAGAGACATTTGTCTCACCCATTTTCAAGCTTTTGAAGTTTTTCAGCTTTCTCCTCCACTTTAACATTAAATCTCTCGTGGTTAATCTCAGCTGTGACCTAAAAAGACAAGGAACTACATTAATTCTTTCTGTATATCTTTCCCTGCTCTGAACCAGCAGGCAGAGCTTTAGGAGCTGGTATTTCCCCCTCCCACCTCCCTCACACCCTGAAAATTGCAAAAAGCATTTGCTACAGGATTCCATGCACTCAGCCCACAAGAGGTGCTCAGTCTCTTACTCTACGCGCATGATTCTGTCCAGGTTTGCACACTGTGACTGACTCCCAAGAAAAGTGAAGCCAAGGATTGCATCTCAGCAGCTGATAGACAGGAAGTTCCCATCAGTTTTCCAGCACACATCCCCAGAGAGTGATTCAGGGCTTGAAAACTGGTGCCAAAAGCAAATGGCTCAAGACGACAGGAAAGACAACAGTTTCTATTTAACAAAGAGAATACTCCCGAGACAGGCTGGGATAAGGAGGAGGAGGGAAGGGCCTTTCCAAGACTTCACTGCGGAAAAGGAAGAACCCTTAGTGTTAACAGGGCTGCCTTTTGTATCCTTCCTCTTTGATTTCTGCAGATCCTTTTAACAGAGATGAACATAAGCAACAGACAACAGGGTTGAAGGCTCTCTGCTGATTTTGCTGCCCTTGTATTTCTGTTTCCATCACCATAATCCCAAAAAAATCAAGATTAGCACTTTTTTAGCAATGTATACATTTATAACAGGACCCTTGAGGCATATTGCTTCTGCCGTAAGAGCAAATGTCACCTTAGGAACAGTTAGTTCTATTAACTAGACAGGAGTAACAGCACTGATTTTGTTTGCTGGCAATATCTAGCTCTCTAAATGATATCAGATGGGCATGAGTCAACAACCTAGCCTTGAATAATGTGCCGCCCAGACTGCCTATAAATAGATTTTATTTTTCCTCTTTCATACACAGAGCCAAGGGGTCAGCTGGGGACAGACACACGCCTGGACAAGGGGGTATTGAAGTAGCTGCATTCCCCCTAATCTCTTCCTGCCAGAAGGGCCACTAAATATACAGTAGCCACCAGCTTGCTTTAGCTCTCATTACAGCTGGTGGTGCAGGAGCAGAGAGCAGCAGCCAAGTTCTTCCTATCTCCGTAGTCTCAGCTGAAAAAAACCTCTGAAGTAGCTGATAATTAAGCCCTTATTATTTCCAATAGCCTTTAAGCATGGCTATTTTGACCACAGTGACATGCAGAGCCAGGAACACACACTGCATACAGAGGGAGTGGCAGCTCTATTCTGCCTGCTTGGACAGCTAGAATCTTTACAGTGGTACCCCTGGGAAATAGAGAACTTGAAGAGTTGGCTTTAGTGGTGTTTCCACTCAGACTTCACTGTTTTGCCAAACTAGGTGGTACTGAGAATACTGCATTATCTTAATGAGCTACAGGAAGAAGCTGCGCTACCTCTTTTTGAGGAGACACAGCATTTTCTCATTGGGACTCAAAGAACACATCTTGGGAGTAGTGAAACTGAAGTTCAGTCTTTCTGCAAGACTTAGGCCCAGTCAAACATGCCTAATGGCCCTCTGGGCTACATAACAGCAAGGAAGCAATGCAACACCATCCCCAGCTGGCTGTCATTCCTCAAGCCGATAGAGAAGACAAGCACAGGAAGGTGAGTGAGCCTGTGGCAAATTCCGGAGGGAATTCTAACCCAGTAATTTGCGGCCTCCTCTTTCAATCAATCCATGTTATTTTATGCCCCCCTTCCTCACCACTGTCTGCTGATCTATTTACAATACACACTCTCTGAGCTTATCTGCCTTTTCAGGGCTTACAGCAAGTCTCAGCCTCACATATGGCCGTTATATAGACCATAACTTGAAAATCCCAACCTCTTGATTCAAAGAAATGAGAGAAATACAACCTATCTGGTGCATTTTGTTCAGGTGTTAGCTCTAGAGCCTGGTAACACAGAGTTCAGGGCCAGGATTGTTACCAGGGATAATCTTAGCAGAGCTAAAGACTAATGTCACTATCTTTACTTTAGAGGAGAGGCCATTCACAAAAAGCCCTGATACTTCAATTCCAAGTTTCATTTAACTCTGGATCACACAGTCACAGATCTGAAAAGTTCATCAGCTTTTATTCAGATTATTCCCTTTTTTATGTGTTTTACAACATAAACAGAGGCAGGAACATTCAGGCAAGTTCACAAGAGGACTCTGCTCCCACGTTGTGTGCTGAAATGAATAAGGAAAAAATGCATGTTCATTTAGAGCTTCTTGTTGGGATTTTCTTTCCTGTCTTTAAAGAGAATTCAAGATGGTGAATACTGAAATCTTGGCTTTGTCTGTGGGATTTTACAGAACTTCTATTGTTGCTCTGACCCCGACCCAAGGAAATGGAGATTGTTCACCACTTACTCCGGAAGTGGAGTTCACACTTTTTGTGCTTTGGAAAACCCCATGTTATGTCTCACAGCTGCTAGGGTTTATGGAAATCTTGTCCCCACATTATAGGCCATACGTAAGAAATGAGATGTTTGGAAAAATGTCCCACAGAACCTGGGAATGGTGATAAGGAAGAGACTGAGACTATGCAGTTAGGTTAGAAACTTCCCATTCCTCATCACAAGTTGAGAATGGTGAATGTCAGGTCAGCTCTTGCAGGGCTTGGCACATTCCACACAAGCAGTTTGTGCATCCAGAGTAGATCTTCTATACGGGAAGTGGACTCATTGCTGCCTGAATATGCTAGGAAATCTCAAAGCAAATAGCAGCCACCCTGGGCAGGGGAAACCCCACGCTGCTGGAGATCAGCAGGTTCAGCACACAGGGATTATACTACTGTCAGCCCTGAGAACAGAGGTGAAATGAATGAGTACAGTCCAGTGATGCAGTGATGTGATGTAACATCATTTATGCAGTAATGATACTCTGAGACTCTGCAGGTAGCACATGTGCTTCCACATGGACCAGATTGTCCCACTCTGCTACAGGACAGCCTCTTTCCTGCAATTCAGTGCCACATTCTTGATGTCGTCCACACTTGGTTACTTTCCACTGCAGCCTTGACAATAAGCACTGCATGTCCTTCAGTTATACATTGAGAGACTAAGGACAGAAGGGAGCATCACATTACCTCAACCAAACACTGGTTTAAATCCAATTATCCTTCGTCATGCCTAGATTTTATTCTGAAGTCCACAAGGGGGGAAGAATCTACCATTTGGTGAAAGGTCAAAAAGCTGCACACAGTGCAGGGAGTCAAAGGCAAAAGCAAAGTCAGTAGAAGTGTCCTTTGTTTCACTCCAGAGCTAAATCCCTGCCCATCCAGAATATTACTTTGGAAGCTGGTAATGACTGATTCTGAGATCCACAGTCAATCACAGACTTAAATAAAGTCAAGGCAATGTGTCTTTAAGTACCTAAGCAAAGAAAAAAGCCTTGAGGAAGAGGCGGGAGACATGCCTGTATAAAGAGGAAGACGGGCAGAGCTTTTGGGGCACAGCACCTGTTGAAGGGAGTTGGAGATTTCTGACAAGGAACCTGTTTCTTTTGAGATCCTAGCAACAAGACATCACAAACATGGTCTGTAAGTAAGTCACTATTTTTCCAAGGAATACTTCTCCAAATAATATAATCAGTTTCTCCTCTTAATGGGAAAAAAACTCCTATACAAACCTGCCAGGCCAGTGGGACAGCACTATCCTCATCCAGCACATCTTTGTTTTTCCAAAAGCACTTTCCAATTTTAATTCCAAGGTGGTGAGTCCTCTCATCCCCTTGAGCAGCCTATTTGTGAGATGCATAAATCACAGATAAGGAGGTGACCCGGTCAGTTCTTGGAACAAGTGCAGACCCAGTGCTTGCTTTCAGCTGCTGCCTCCAAGCCATCCACACGGCTGCTACTGGGCACTGAGCTGACAGCTCCTGACCCATTTTTAGCTCACATACAAGCACACAGCAGCTCCCACACTGCAGGTAGCAGTTACCTTAGCTCTGGTCTCCCTTACCTCTTGCAGACCAGCAATCCCCTGGAAACTCTCCTCCAGTTGCTCTCTGGCTTCAATTTCAGGCACAGCTCATTGGAAAGCATCCCAGATTACTTCCCATCCTGGAGCAAGGCATGCATTTCTACTCTTTGACCACCTCTTTTCCCTGCACAGCACAACTGAAGATAGTTAAACCATTATATATCTGGATTGCAAGAAACCAAAACACCCCAGCCCTTCAAACCTGTGTGGTACTTGTACAGCACACAGAAAACACAGCCTTCTTCAACACTATCAGCATCTCACCGTTATCAGTCCTTCTCTACAGATTACTGAGGGTCTCACTCATTGCACTGAATCCAGTGAGCAGCTGATGTATGCAGGGAACACAAGATGTCACCACCTATCCTGAAGTGTGCTGCTAGAAACCTTCCCCGCATGAAGAACAAAGTCACTATCACCAATGGTCATGCTCCTGTCTGTTTCTGTTTGCATTCCTCCTTTCTTTTCCAGCTTCTTTTGGCCTTATAAACAGGAAGAAGGAACATTACAACTACCACATACTTTTTTCATTGTATCATTTCAAACGACTTCTTGAATCACTTCAAGAGCTTCTTTGGAGATACTTCAAGAGGTGTAATTCCCGTTACAGACTAGGCTGCTATGTGGGAAAACTTAATAAAAGTCACATTAATCAGAAGTTTAACTGAACTCTTCTTTTCAGCCTGGACATACACATTCTCCTCAATGTGACATCTGAAAAGGCAGAAACATAGAAGTAAAAACCATGTAAGAAACTGGAGATAAATAGACTCCATGTACTCCTGGGTTGAAAATTACTGAAGGGCAGGAAAGCTTAAGGGGGAAACATCACATGTACCAAATGTGAAGTTTATCTTTCTCAGGCATCCACTCATGGCCACAGATGCAGTCATGATGATGCACAAGATGGGCCCTTGGACCTATCTAATACAGCTATTCTTATCAGAGTGGGTGTCATCACCTCTGCAAGTAACAGTATTGTAATGCATCAGGCTTTAAGAAGAACAGTTAAAAACATTATCAATAATTTTATAGGAGACAAAGACTGGTAAATTATAATAAGGACAGGTCACCCTTACACCACATGTTGAATTATTCCACTCACTGGTGTTTAGCAGCCATAGAGATACACAGCAATAGCACCAGAGTGAAGCTCTTCATCATGGGCCAGTTCATACTAAGTGGTGCTTCAGATTTTGTTACTGTTATTTGACTTTTCCTTTTGCTGATAAGAAGTGATTTAAGCCACTGAAAAGTTAATGACAGTCAGTCAGGCCTGGATACATGTGCTGTCCAGTGTCTTTTCGAAGAGCCTGGTGTCTGTGAAAGCAGAGGGGAAGTTTTGCTTTAAATTAACCCCTCCCCCCCCCCCGGGGCTATCATTTTTCCTAAGTTGAGGATTATGATGAAATAAAGGAGGGAGTTACAAAGATGAAAATGCAGAATAAAATAAATTTTTTTAAAAAAATCAACAGACATAAACACTATTTCGTTTTCCAGATATACTCCCACAGGGATGCCCTTTGGTAATGAAGGAACTGATGCCACTGAAGTCAAGCAAGAGTGATGCATTGCAAACGCAGGGCCATGAGCACAGTTTATCATTTCTTTGTTCCCAGATACTTAAGAAAGGAAAAAGGCATGCTCCAGTGTTGTATGAAGTGCACTTTGAGCAGTCATTGCTCTCAGCTGAGTTGTCTGGTAAGCATGATGGGTGTGAATCAATTGCAGAAGTAGCAGTTAGGTACTGACAAGTACATACAATATCCAAAATTTAACATGTCTGAAGCAATGCCATCTTAACAATACACTTAAATGCAACAATATCGATGTGATTCTTTACCTTACCTTTCATTCAAATCCCATAAATGCCCAGTTCAGTGAAGTGAGCCTGGAGGATTATACTAAAAAGACTTCAAATAGTTTTCGGTTGATGGCTCCCATCTTGTATCCAGATGCTCTCATGACTTCATGAACACAACATAAAATAAAAACACAAAATAAAAACCTCGAGGAAAATCTTGATTGTTCCTGGAATACAAACAGAGGCTTTTTTTTTGTTTAAGTTTCAAAACTTCAGGTTCTGAAGAACGAGACAATTCTCAGTAGATAAAACAAGTATGTTTCTAACTAACCAGACCTGTAACAATTGGTTCAGAAAAGTCAGAAACATTTAGAAGGACTTTTTAATGGCTGCATTTGCTGTTAATTCCTTTGAGCCCATTTGTTCATAAACACAGCAACTTGCCACACACTCTCCATCCTCATTCTTACGTTCCCTTGATTTTGAAAGAACCTTTATGCTATACATTTCATTGTGTCCTTTACTAGTTAAATACAACCAGAGAAAAAATTACACCTTTGAGTAAACAAAACTACCTGCAGCAAGCACAAACTGTACAGGGGCAGGTGGAAATTCCAGACTACACTGCTATTAAAGTATTTTAAAAGGGGAAGGCAGGGTCCTGTTGTAAAGAGGAAGTCTTAAGATGAAAACAGTATCTCTGGATGGGAAAGAGCTCAATCAGAAACTCATCCTTTGACTCTCACCCAAAGCATTACTCCAGTAGGATGCTTAAACTTATGCCTAACCTTAAACACAGTGTCCTGGGCCCAAGATCTCCTCTCTGCCCTGAGGTATGGGCTTAAATGTCTTGTTAAACTCAAAGGAAAGCTCCGTGACAGGAACTTCTCCCATCACCCTGACAGCTAGTTGACTCTGTCCCAGACCTTTACAGCATCTGTGTTCAGCCTCTTCGTTGTGCTTTAGCTGTGGCCGTGTGAAAGCTCAGCACTATGATTGCACAATACCTAGTGACAGCAGGTACTGTTTATTTTGGCTCAGGAACTGTTATTTGGTCTGCTGTTATTCAGAATTAGGCGAGGCATCCCTGTCCGTGACACAGGGGTTGGAACTGGATGATCTTAAGGTCCTTTCCAACCCAAACCATTCTATGATTCTATCAGTCTGTGATTCTCATTGCCTGTGCAAGGCCAGGAAGAAGTGTGTTAGCTCTTTCTGCAGTGTTACTCAGAAAGTTGTTGGTGTCTGAGTCATGGCTGGTTTGGGACTATGGTCTCTGTGTGATTAGTCACTGGAATTTGGTGGGAGGCTATATTTCGTAGCACCCTTCACTCCAGGGAAACAGGCAGCCAGAGAATCTTTAAGGACAACAGATGCATTATAAACTGTTTCCACAACCGCAGAAATGTGGCCAGCAAGAAGACAGCCAAATGAGCACAAAAGCATAAATGTAGGTGGGAGGGCTGTACTGTTGTACCCCTGCTCTATAATGTGAACAGAGCCTTATCCAAGCATCACATCTCCCAGCCAGCATCTGTAGTGGCACTGCTGCCCTCTCACTGTGGGACTGCTTACAAGAGACCCTGCAAGCACTGGACATCCTCACTGCCTTTGGTGCCAGACATACCAGTATGAGACATGATTAGATCAGGACCTGAATGCATGTGTAGCTGAAGCTCTCGCTGCTCACCGCTCTGTCTCCAAAACACAATATAAATGTAAAGACTCCTACCTCACTGCTTTGGAGAGTTACATAAAGAGGCAAAGAAAGCAAGAAGGAAAGAGGATGCTGTCAGAGTAACATCAGGACTCAAATCAGAAAAAAACCTAAAACAATCATAACTGCAAAACTGTATTGGTAGGAAGGGACAGAAGTCACACACATACACCTCCGCACGCTTTTTCAGCACAGCTAAGATCTGAAGCTTCCCTTTCTTCCTGACCACTAGGCAGCTTTCCTAAAACAGGGCCTTGTAGTGAACTCAACCAATGCCAAACCTCTGCTTTCCTCTTAGCATTGTTCACCAGCTTCCCTCAAGTCATTCCAAGCTAAACAGATGAGGATTATCATCTGCTCACAATCCAGCCTTCTCATCTAAAAGAGGAGGATAATTGTTAAACTTTTGCTCCACAGGGGCCACTGAAGATGTATTAATATTAATACTTAGAGATGCTCAGACATAAAACAGAGCTTGGGCCTCAGCCAAGAGTTACTGCAGTCAAAGGATGATTTCAGTGAGTTCAGGGCACCCAGTGCTTTTAGACCTAAACACAAGAGCAAGAGACTGGCATCAGCAGTGACACACCAACAACACAGTTTCATGTCACAGCAGAGACATCTCCCACTGATGGAGCTTGTTCAAGATTTTAAACAAATTTGAAACGTATTTAGTCTGGAAATGATTACTTTGCTTATTCAGATGCATTTGATGTTTGGCCACACACTGCAGATGTGGTCAACTGGCCCACTTCCAGTCATGGAAAAGAGATCACAGCACCATAACCAGAAGTGCATTACACAGGACTGAATAATATATACACACCATAATTAAAATCCCACAATTTAAACTGTGGAGCCGATGTTTCGTGGTGGCTACGAGAAGCGTGATACATCTTCTCAGTTTTCAAATAGTGCAATGTTACTAAGGATGCATGGGAAAGCAGATGTTTTCAACAGTCTGAACCCTTAAATAAGCTTATTCTTCCCAACTAACTGCATACAGTCAGGAGTAAGACATCGCTGCATGAATGGGTCAAATCATTCCTCCAATGGAAGACTCATTCTGACCAGAATAGGTATTTGCCTATTAAGACCCATTTTTCTCAAAGCAGCTGCATGGTGAGATGCAATTAAAATAGTCTATTTCTTTGTTTCTTTGGTTTGTTAGAAACCTGTATTCTCCACCAATACTTTTCCTGCTTCACACATCTGACTCCAATACAAAGCTGTGTATCCCTATGGATATGTATATCACTCAAGCTTTTAGGGCACAGGTACTGCCTCCATCCTTCCCTACACAGACTAATTCCATGGATAGTGCTCAGCTCTGCGCCCACCATGGTGTCTTTTGAGGTGGCAGAACCAGGCCCAGACATAAGAGGAATCCATAGACCTCCTTGTGTACTAACTCAAACCTGTTTGAGTGCAGTGTTTTCTCCATGGCCTTACATTAAGGCTTGCTTTCTTTTCCAGCCTGTCATGCAATACTGAATAGTAGGATACAAGGAGCCTCAGTCACATAGTGCTGCAGGCATGTGACCCTCAGTGGACTGTGTGTTACAGTCGCACATGGAGCTGCATGCTGCTCAGACAACAGTCGTACCAACAGCTGGGAGGGGCTTAAGCAAATGAAGGCTGTCAAAGAGGGCATGCAGAAATCAGGGTGCAGAGACAAAAAGCAAACCTAGAAGCAAAAGTGCAGAGTATCAACCACAAAGGAAAGTGCAGAGGACTATTGCAAGGAAGGATCTCAGGAAGCACAATTTACAGGCAGGACCACAAGCATGTGAAACAGGAAAGCTTTCAGAATAGATATGGCATGGGTTTAGACCAGAAACTATAAAGCACAGCTGCCCTGATCATCTTGCACTATTAAGAGAGAAGAGAAGAATGTCTGTTGAAGTACTGCTCCTTCTCATCACTCAGAGGACACAGGCTGTGCTGATGAGCCTCTCCTCCTACTCAGCACAGGAGGCAGCAACTCCTCTAGTTAAGCCAACAGCCATTTCAAGGGCAAGCAACCAGGAAACTGTTTCCAAACAAGTCAGCTACTCACAGATCTCTCTCCACACCTTCCACTGTGTCACACTCCCGAGACATCTACCCCCTGCTCCCTGTACCTGTCACAAGCCCTTCTAGGTGAAGATGCTTACATACCACTTGCTCTGATATTTTCCTTGAGCTCCTCTTGCTCATTGGAGGGGTTTAAACACACCTGGCACACAAGTAAGTACAAGGCAACATGCTTTGAAGGGGACAGGAAGGCTCCTCTCAGTGCTTCTCATTCAAACGTATAGGCTTTGTATGAAGTCCTTTTGCCGGAGCAGGAGCTGGGGCTGAGCCTTCCCTTCACACGAGGCAGGTGTTTAAGATGAGGGGCTGAGCACCTCTCCTACCTCCTGGACACAGCAAATGTTGGGCTGAAGGCCTAGAGCTGCTGTGCTCTGGGCACGCTCCCAGAAAGAGAAGTGTTTGAGCAACAAAGGCAAAGGCCAGTCTCAGTCATTTAATAAGCTAATAGGAGGACACTTAAGGTAACACAGGACATTCTGAGAGGATGATGCCCCCTCATGGGGGCACTTCGAGGTTACAGGGATGGCAGGAAGAGCATGGTAAGCACTAAGAGAGGGCAAATTCTATATATTCCCTTCCACAGGTTCCCACTAAGCTCACACGCAAGCACTTTATTCATTAGAGCAGCAGCTCAGCTCCCTGGTTTCCTTAGACCTGAGGTTTTTATCTGAAGCAAACTGCACCTGGATTGCATAGGGAGAGAGCAAGCAGCAGGTAGTCCTCAGGGGCAATCTGCATTGGATGCAAGCAGGATAGACATCAGCAAAGCCCCTGCCTTCCAAAGCTCAAGAAAGATGCAATTGCATCATGTGAAATCTCTTTAAACATATTCCCTTGCTTTCTTTAGCAGCAATAGCCAGGAGGGAGGAACTGGCACCCACACACACCTAATCCAGCTGAGGTTTTTTTCATCCTGATTCCTGTAAACATTTACTGTGGAAGCAGCCAAGCCTTTCACAGCTTCCAACTCCAAAGATGCTTCGTCTGCACCATCCATCTTCCACCAGCTGTTTGAGCTTGTGACCAGGCTCAGATGAGAAGCAATACCGCAGAGCTGCTGGACTCTGCAGCCCTCCGTCTTCTCCGCACTGACCATGTCCTGCCTCTCTCTTTCGGGGACATCTTCCAGCCCCAGGCATCTGCTAAATTCCTCTGAGTTCCCAGCAAAGCCCTGGCTTCCCTGAGAAGCCCCAGTTAGTCTCCAGCTCAGAAACATGCTTTCCTCACCCTGCCCCTAGCACAGCAGCATGGAGGAGGATCACCTCACCCATGGCCAGACAGAACTGTGCAGCAAGAAGAACTGTGCCCTTTGCCTCAGCAGCAGCACACGCTATCATAGATAAACTGGCTGTTATCGCAGGCAAAAGTGGCCTCTTTGAGCCTGGTCCATCATCCTTGCTTGGTTTCAGAATAGGTTATACATTACCTGGAACAGGGTGCTGTGAGACAGACAAGGGACACAGAGCCACCTTATAGCTCAGGCAAAGAGCAATTGGCTGAGCAAATGTAAAGGTAGGCAGACCATCAGGACGTGTGGGCTCTCTTCGCCACATTGCCACTTAGCCGATGGAAAGGCTTACAAAGACATCAGCTCCTTTCTTAGGAGTTCTTTCTTTTGTTGACATTTCTTATCTATTTAGCCATCTTCAAGCCAGGACCCGGTTCTTACAGGAATCAAGATGTTCAGTGGTTTAAGAGAGCTGTCCTCCCAGCAATTTCCATAGCAAAGATGGCACAAAGAGAGAACATGTGCTCCTCAGGCACCGATACATTCATCCCAGCTTATGAAGACCTCTCTGGCACACAGACCAGCTGCTCCCAACCTGCTGATGTTACATTCACTAGGAAATAACACCATTACTTTGGATAAGGAACTGGAGCTGTTGAGGAAGGACTCATGCTGCTGCTGCTGCTCTTCCAAGAAGCAGTGACCAAGAGCAGCAAAGCAAAGCAAAGCAAGCAGCAACTGTTCTCACCTTGTGCTCAGTACAGCAAGGCCTTAATATCTCGCAAGGCAAGCAAAGACAACATGACAGGCAAACATTTGCCTACATGATCCGAAAACCAGGAAAACAGGGCAGTTCCCTCATCTTCCCGCTACTCACCCCCGTTTGCTAAATGAAACCCTAAGTGCCAAGTTGTGTTTTCCAGCCCTGCAAACACTCTCCCTAGCCAGCCAAACCCAAAGCACAACAGGATGAACTGCTTTTCTCCACACCCCAACTCCTGAATTCCTACTCCACAGCTCCTCATCAGGCCTGGTGCTAATTAGAGCAGACTGTGAAGTTCACTACGTCTGTGAGAATGGGAATGGCAGTGGTGGACAGACATGACATGAGCTGTTGCAAAACCTCCCATTCCCAAAGAACTGATGCCCACTGCTTTCTCAGTCACCTCTCTGGGAGGAACTGCACTGGATTTACCTCCCCACAAAGCTTACTAAAAAGGAGAGGGTTATTTTGGGTTAAGGTCTTTCACTAATAATCCCCTTAATAACAGGTTGTATTTGTTTATAAATGTCCCTTTCACTACTCATTTGATGGCACCCTTGGTAGTGACAGCCCATAATTCTTTATAGCATTTGTGCACGTCTGCTATTTGAAGCAGACTTAATAAAAGCCAGGTTGCGGCTCTAGCATTTAGTTCAGTGCACAGAAAGGAAAGGAAGGCACCAGTCTTTAAAGCAACAGCGTTTCTATTGGCATGGTAGCTCACCAAGACACAGAAAAATCCTGAAGGATTAAATCAGCCATTTTGCAAAGGTCTAGCTCTAATCTTCCTGGAACCACCCTGGAAAACGTATGTTACCCGCTGGAGTTCTGTGTTCAAACTCTGACCCTAAGAGCTTTCTATCAAGTCAGATCTGCATCCTCATCCACTCTTCCACTGAGGAATTCTAAGCACTGAAACAACTGTAAATTAATGCTGGGAAGTAAATATCACAGTACCTCCTTTATGGTAAAAGATAGAGATGATTTCAAGTGATTACACTGGAAAAGAGCAGTATGCAGTGCTTCTGGGAATCATACCTGAAGCTCTTTGCATTGTATCACAGTTTGGACAGAGAGAAAAACTGCACCTTCTTTACCTGGATCCCACTGACCTCAGTGTGATGCACTGAAACTAATGAACTGCATCTCCTACACTAGCCAGTGTAGTTTAGTGTTTAGGCTCTCTCTGGTCTTCCAGAGCCACCATGGGAACCTCATGGTGCAAAGGAGATTGGAAGCTGTAGGAGTTTCGGCCAACTTCTGAAGTCCTTCTGTTCTCTTGGCTTGGGTCTGTAGGAGGCTTATGGAGAGCAGCCATCAGGATCCTACAGTATTCTCAGGAAAAGATGTGAGTAGGAGGCTGGCAAGTAAGTTCTCACTTTCCCTATGAGTCACAAGGGAGCCAGACACGGAATGTCTCCATCAGCAGACAAATGGGACAGGCTTAATGGCGTCTTTAGTGGTGACATATTTCTTTACTAACTGCCAGTTTGTTACTGGCACAGCTTTGGTGCAGAATAAGAGTGACTTCTAGTGCAGTCCAGGAATATGGCCAGATTTATGGCTTGGCGTTATCCCTCCATGTTCTTATCTTCATCAGCCTCTGATGCCTAATGCAAATTGGACATGGTTGTACCTGCAAAGTGCCTGTAAAAGTGCTGGGGATGTTGCTTCCCTGGTGAAAGCCAAAGCCCAGCCATGTTCCATCTTGTGGACATGGAGAGCCAGGGCATCCAAGGTAATTTCATGAAGCGACAGCACACACATGGTTGCTTGTGGCAGCGGTAAACTGGATTTCCTAACTCAGGAGATCATTCAGCCTCTCCAGAGAGCAGTATTTTCAGCTACAGTGATAAATACACTACAGCCTGGGTTTCCTTCCCGCTTTGAGAGCCGAGAGTGCTGGCCTTTCCCTGCCTGATGTTCCTGAATAAGGCTGAAGCATCTCCTCTGCACTCCCTCCACTGACCCTCCAGACCTGCACTGGCACCACGGGCAGGAACTGAAGGCAACCTCCTATATCTCACAGGGAGCACAATCAAGCCAACCTGCATGGACAAGAGGTGCTCACCAGTCCTGCCCACAGGGTCATGCTGCATCAAGGTAAGGCTGGTGTCACCACTGCAATTCCCTGTGCTTACAGAGAACATCAATATTTCCTGAAATCAAAATGAGAATTAGTACAATTAAGATGCTCAGAGGTCTAGAGCACCTCTCCTATGGAGACAGGCTGAGTTAGACAGATGGTGGCAGCCTGGCTGGTCTAAGAGCTTTTAAGAACCAGAGTCTCATCACCCCCAGCACCACTTTTCAGATTCCCATTCTCTCTGCCTGCACATTTACAGTCCCACACTGACTTCAACTAATGGCAAGTAAAACCAAACCCCCAGTATGCTTCTACTCAAATTGTTTTATATAGAACAGTAGACAGAGAGGAATAGAAAGGGATAAAATAGGACAATCAGAGAAATAAAATCAACTGGTTAATACACTTCCTAGTTGGTGGTGCTTTTGTGTGACCATGTTGTCAGCTGACAAAGCTGGCAAGAGAAGCCAAGAGGGATTGCATCTTAGCTGAACAGCATATACTCACTGAGAAGCAGAACACGTACATTGACCGTAACTGTGCCTGGCTGTCCTTTTTGTACAAGATCCAACTCTTTCCGGTGCACGTAGCAGCCTTTTCAGAATCACAGCCCATGATGTCGCCCAGGAGGCACGGTGCCAGATGTCTTCCTTTGGCTGTGCTTTGAACAGAGCCTCCCCTGACAATTGGATGGGATAAAGGTCATGCTCAGTCACTGTAGGTGAAACCCTGGATGCACAGGTGTCAACTTCACTTCTGTAAGCCAGGATCTTACAGGGAGCAGGTCACATCACATCCATCTAGGAACTCAATGCAGCCAGCCAGGATCTCTCTCCAATCACTGAACAAAGAAAGAAAGGCACAGCAGAAACCTACTCTGGAAGCTCCAAACAGCCCTAGCCAGGAATCTTTCCTTACACTGGCTACCTGAGGATAAGTGACGGAGAAGTTTGATCAAGTTCTGACACCTGAGAGCGTTCCAAACATGGCAGCAACTTCTGGGGTGTTTATTGCCAGACATTTCAAAACCAGAAGGAAAACCACAAAGCACTGAGCCTCCAGCATGCTGGGCTCTTCATTCTCAAGTATAGAGTATCACTCAGCTGATTAAAATGACTGAATGGGGCTTTGAACTCCATATGTTCTCCATATGAACTTCAAGTGCTCCATAATGCAAATATACCTTGACATATCTTTCCCCTTCATCAAAAACCTTTTTTGAGTAGCAGTTGGCTTGAATGCACAGAAAAGACTTATTGTTTTCTAAGGTTCGTAACAGTTAACAGAGACCTCATTAAAAACCTGAAAATATTCATAGGATAGAGCTATTCCAGAGCAGGCTGGAGTTTCACATTTCTCAAGAGGTTTCACTGCAGCGTTTTTCAAGGGAAATATTCCAAGTTTAGAGCCTGAAATGGCACCATTTAGAACAATGTTTCTTTCTTCTACACATCTTTTTTCCAAGCTCAGCTGCTGAAGCTGAACTGAAATGGAAGAGATTTTTCATGTCCTCAACATAATTTGCTCATGTTTTATTAGAGGTGTGATTTCTACCCCTTTGGATTTCAAATGGAAAAAGAATTGCAGCTCATCCTCTTTTCACCCTCATTAAAAATACCCCTTCCCCACCCAGACACAGTGAAGAAAATAAACCCAGTTTGTCTTTGGTGTGTTTGTACCTCTGTCACCCAACAACAGTGTCTCTGCTTTTTAATCTAAGTGCCTGAGCTTCATGGCACCTCCTGGACCAGTGGAACATGTTCAATTTGGGGAGCAAAGGACTTTCAGAGATTTAAGAAAATGGCTAACAAGTGGCTGATTAAGTTTGGGGAAATGCCGCAGCATTTCCCCGGGTCCCTGTTTGGGTCGCTGCTCCCAGGAAGCCTCTGGCAATCATTACAAGACAAGCTCGAAGCTTCTCCTGCAATGGCAGTAAGTAATGGCATTACATCCCACACCCAGCATAAGTACTGGCTCTATGTTCCTGGCTGCTGCCAAGGCCACGACGCTGTTTTTTCCTGCATCTTTAAGTCTTGGGCAATGTTACACTTGTAATCTGTACATAATGTTCAGCTTCATCTCTCACAGTTTATGGACTTGAACACTGAGGCAATTTGCATTGCTACTGAAAGGAGTGAATCTCCTTCATTCCCTGGACAAGGAAAATCTCTGTCAAGGCAGACACTCTGACATAGCCGCCTTCTCATAAAAGGCAAGGAAAACAAAGCACTTCTAGAGCTGCCTTTCAGTGATGACGACCAAGCCTCTCAAGACATGGGTTTTATTTCTAGCTCTGACACAGATACCCAGTGTGAACTTCTGCAGATTCTTGAAGACCTGCCTCTAGCTGAACCAACTCTTTAAGGACTGAGTATCTCACCACATGAAATAAAGCTGCAAGTAAAATAAAATGCTGCCCTGTGGTTGAGAAAGTCAGAAGCACATCTTGAAATTCTCTGTATCTCAGTCCTGAAAGACTCTTGGCTTTCAAATGCCAAATTTCTTTCCAAAGCAAAGGTGCCTAATTCTTAAAGCCAGCAAAACTTGTGAGCAGTTTATCACAGAGTTTGGGAGAAGAAGCTGCCTCTCACCATGGCCGAGATTCAACCCAGCATTGAGCAACATTCCCAGCTTGCTTGAGCTCTTTACATGGTTAGTGAAGAGAAAGACAACTTTGTAAGGCAGTTCAGATGCTGATAGAGCTGAGTCACTCCCTTTCTGTAACCTGAACAGTCTGGAGACAACCAGGCATGACCATAAAGGAAATAATAACCACCATCTGGAGGGCCAACACCAGCTTTTTATCCATCATTCACTGGAAGGCCACAGTAGCCAGACTCAAGCTCACAGAGGTGTTGGCTCACTGCTAGGTTTTATTAGACCTGAACACAAGCAGAAATGCCAGAGCCAACAGAGCTGAAGTTTCCATGGAAAGCTTTAGCTGAGGGAGGGGAGCAGGGTGGAGGTATCAGTATCAGTCACTTATTTAGTGACAAACCCCTGCCCGGAATTGCCTCCCCAAAGCGTGAGCCAACTGTGGTCACTCCTACCACCCTTCAATATCAGCCACCAACTGAAGTGGCCCTATTAATTTTAGAGCAATACTTATTTTAGCAGTACTGGGAATTTCTTTGGGGATAAGATACACCTAGTGGGATTTGGCCAGTTAATGCCCACCTATTTCACTGGGTATCCAAATACCAACTCAAAGTACAGGACAAATGTCCTTCCATGACATCTAGGAAGACTGACACAAAAGCAGCCCATCCTTATTTCATAGATATGGGAAAAGAAAGAAAAGGTCTGTGGCAAGACTACTTGTTACCACCCCAAGGTATGGTAGAAAGAGCTATCAATACCTAGATGCTCACAATTAATGTTGCAATAATAGGGTTGTTTGTTTCCACCACTTCACACCAGCAAGAAAAACACAACCTTTTCCTTCCCAGGCCCTGCTAATGTCATAAGATCACAAGAGCTTCATGTGTTGTCTGACACTCACACCCTGGTGCTTTCAGATGCTCAGGGCCAATAACTACACCATTGTCTGACTTTACACAGTGTGCTCAGATAGTTCTGGAGAGAAAAGTATATCTGACTTGATGGATGTTTCCCATTTTCCGAGGCTGAGCTTCCAGCCCATGCTTCAGACTGCTGCCATGCTCTGATACGGACCCTGTGCCGTGTTTCATGTCCAGCCCAGCAGATCCATGTTTATAACTTCAGGCTTGCTGTTTCCAGACTGGGTCTCCACCCATTGCCTCAACCCTGGATCTTGTAGTGATCCCTCAAATCTCAATGGTACAAAGAGTATCCACTTCACCCCCTTTCCTTCCCCAGGGACCACAAAAGAAGCTGACTTGTTTAATGCATGCTACAAAGTCTCACTTCTGACAGCCAGCTTTGTGCAGATCAAGGAAGCACTTTCCTCTCAGACATGTCCTATCCTTAAGAAATACAGATTTTAACCACTCACAACAGCAGTACAAACACAATACAATCTGTTTCACTGAGTGATTTTTCAGTGCCAAAGAGTGGAGACAAATGATTGAATGGGTCTTGTCTGGCACTGAAAAATCACACTCAGTGAAACAGATTACTATCAAATATGCATCCAATGAAGGATTAGCACAGTCAATAAGCAGAATATTTCCTTTGGGTGTTTAGCTAGTGGCCAGGATTTGTTGCAGAGTGGCCTATTTTAGGCACCTTAAAGCACGTGCTTTTTCTTCAGTTCCAAGTAAAATCCCCAATATAGATACATTGAATGGTCCCAAGGAACAAATTGAGCAGTAGGTGGGCCCATGAGATTGCAACCATTAAAAAACAGAAGTGCAAAATGCGCCACAGCAGCGCAGGATTTGTTTCTCCCTGACATCATGGGCTACTGTAGATACAGATGTTGCGAGGGCTGGAGCACCTCTGCTATGGAGACAGCCTGTGTTCAAGACCAGGTTGGATGGGGCTTGGAGCAACCTGCTTTAGTGGAAGGTGTCCCTGCCTGTGGTAGGGGGTTGGAACTGGATGAGCTTCGGCACAAACCATCCCATGATTCCATACACACCCTCAGCCCAAGATGAATTTATCTTTCCCAAGTGCACTAGTGCTTGTCGTAACCTCAGTTCCCCTGCTAGGAAACGCATATGCAAGTGGGATGCTCAGTGTGCTCCATGTAGAGACTAGATTTGAAGCAATGGAAAACTCACCACAGAGCCATCCTATGTGCCTGAACTGCAGCCCAGAGACTTTCCTCTGGTGTGGACAACATGATGATGAGCACATCAATATTGCAATCAGACTGAGAAATGTCAGAGAGTTTAGAATTGGCATAGGGAACAAAAAAACCAACACCCATGCACACAATCACTATTGTCAACTTCAGGGTGCTGCTCTGACAGTCTTCTTATCTTGTGAGAAAGCACAGTTTAGCAGCTACAGTTCTGGAAGGTTGGGAATGAGAACTGACAAGCCCTAAAAGATTTACAAACTGATGATGGAAGGAATTGTGTTGTAGTTTTTCAGCCTTTGAGGTTTTTCAGCTTTTGACAAACCCTCTGACTTAGGGTTTCTGAGCCACTGGGAAATAATGATACTGAAGACACTGACTAGAAAGGTATCTAAAGCAATGTCAAAGTTGAAGTATCAGGAGTCAGCTTTAATTGTTCCTCAGCAGAAACTTCAAGACTAGGAATTAAAATCCCTACTTCCTTATTAACTGAGGGAATTATCCCATTGATCATCAGTAACTATGTAGAGGAGAACTTGAACCAGTGAAACCAAGCAGTTTGAACTGGGAATCACGCATGAAATGCACTGCTTACACAACTTGTGATGCAGTCAGTTTCAAAGTCTGGCCAAACAGACAGTTTTAACTGCTGTGTTCTCCAGCTTGTCTTTGGAATTCTGTATCCATTGCTCTACAAAGAAACAAGATTTCTGCAAGAGTTCACATAAATGCACAAATACCAAGTTCCATTCTTCTGAGCCACTGGCAAAGGACTCACCTTCCATGCTCTTGTGGTTTAAGGCCTGCCACACAGCCTGCTCACTCACTCCCCCCTCTCCCCCACTTCCTCCCTCAGCTCCCAGAGGGATGGGGAGGAGAATTGAAAGAATACAACTCCCACAGGTTGAGATAAGAACAGT
>WYDI02028421.1:0-64501 GCA_009867235.2 Psittacus erithacus
GCGGGTCTTCGGGCGGGCCCCCGCCCCCAAGGGGCGGGGCCCCTTGTCGCGCGGGGCAGGAAGGGTTTGGCTTGGGGGGGGGGGGGAGGGGGGGCGGGGGGGGGGGGGGGGGGGGGGGGGCACTGCCTCCGGGGGCTGTGTGAGTCACATCAGAGTGTGCATGTCCCATTCTCAGCTGCAGCATCCAAACCATCCTCCAGGTCACCCTGGAGCACATCCCAGCTCAGGCAGTGGGAGGTATTTTCAGACCCAGGCATTCCTCCATTCCCAATACTCCCAGTTCACTTGTGTCAGGCAGCCGAAGCAGCCAGCTTGCCTCTCTTCAGGCATTGATTTTATATGAGCATACGGGGGTCAACACCCTACGAGCTGCAGTGGAGCTGTACAGACATAGGGTTTACTTTGATAGACATCCCATGAACTCACCATAGCCACAGAGCCCCATCCAGGCTCTAAAGCTGATTTCTTTCAGCCCTGGCCCAAGCCAACTGCTCATCCAGACCCCCTTTGCCATAGAGAAGCCTCTGGAAATGTGCTACACCTTCTGCTTGCACCATTTTCCTGGAATCCCCCTTTCCGGCCTCTCTGACAGTTATGGTGTCTTCAGGCCCTGCCTCACGTGATGGGGTTGGTATGTTAACTCCCAAGGCCAGGAAGGTTGCTCACCTTGGTTATTCAGCAAACACAACACAAATTATTAACACTAATACAAATAATGCCTACGTTTGGGAGAGGAGAAGGAATATTCTGTGTGCCTGGCTGATAGGAATTGCCATTATTGGGGCTGGAGCATCCATATGTCCTTCGGAGCGTGCGGTCTAAAGCTCTAAAGGCTCCTGCTCTAAAGGCAGGACCCAGATCTCATACCAGGCATTTCTAAAGGTGCTGTGTGGCAGCCAGCTCTAATTCCACTGCAGTTCCAGTCATATAACTTCACAAATCAATGCAAAAGGAGGGGAGAAAAAGGCATCTGGCTCGAAGAAAGCCACAGCAGCAGACAGAGAGGAGCGCAGTGCTGACCCTGCATGTCCCTTCCTGTGTGCTGTTTGTACCTTGTCCCTTGAGGACACCTTGCCCAAGGCTGTAAGAGACACAGGCAATATTTATGACCAAAAAATGACCATCACAGCATTTGGGTTTGTTCTCCTTTGCAGAAGTTCTTATGCCATTTGCCTGCCCTGTGCCACCAGGCTCCTCCCTTGAAAGGGAAGTTGATACCAGCACATTCTTCCATGGTACGTGACTGATGTGAAACTCTCATCTATCTACCTGATTTTGTATTAAATACCCCCGAGAACGGAGGTACACACGGAGCCTGGTGTCTACAGGCTGCACTGGAGGCATGGCTCTTGTGAAGGGGCTTTGCCACCTTTTAAAGCAAAGCTCCCACATGAAAGTATTCCTGCCTTTGAGACAATCACGTTGCCTCTATAACGTGCAGACTCCCTCTTGCCTAGAAACAGATGGCTTGAGCTGCTTGAGTTGAGCATATTCAGAAGCTGATAATCATCTCCAGGGAGGCAGGAGCTATTGTCAGAGCCTGTGAGACACACCCCAACTCCAGGCCTTTTCCCTTCTCATTCCCAAAATGTTGCTGAAATTCTCACTACAGGAATGCTGAGCAGAGCCATTCCCTTTGTGGGTCTGTGCCCGCTACAGCCAGAGGAGACTCCAGGCTTCCACAGAAGCCAAAGCACTTCCCTGCTAACAGAAAGCATCTCAAAGCATGAGGAGCCCCACCTGGCCAGCAAAAACAAATAAGCTGTGCTTTGCCAGGAGGAAGAACATCTCTTTCCCCCAGAGACAGCACACGGGCTGAAATGAGAAAGCAAAAGAGAACAGTTCCACAGAAGGAACAGTTATTTCGCGCGTCTCAGGGTAGAGGAGCACGTGCCTGAGGCTCACACACCGGGTGCAGTGACGCGCAGTTTGTAACAGCGATGCTCAGCACGGATACACATCTGCTGCCTCAGAACCACCAAGGTATCACAAACCTCAGTTAATAACCTACCACTGATGTCATCTCTCTGCAGGGCCAAAGCCTTTCCGGGGAATGCTGTCCAGCTGCTTTAGCAGGAAGATGGCACTTTACTGGCATACGCCAGGTCTCTCGTGATGCCAGGTCAAAAGAGACCCTGCACCCAGCTCATCTGCCTTGGAAACCTGCTCTGAGCCAGGCCCAGCTGCAGTGTGTGTGACAGTTCAACCAGGAATACCTCCACAAAAAGCCCCATTCCAGCTGTGATGCGCAAGGAAACCTGGACAGAAAGCAGTGATAAGCCCAGACACACACACAGACTGATGGAAGCAGGAGGGGTGGCTCTAACTCAAGGCTTTACCATGCTCACGATAGTTACAGTGTGGATTTCACCCATTTTAATTCAAGAGTGATTAGTCTTGGAGGGAAGCAAGCAAGAGCTGGCTCGGAATGAGGCATGGGTACCTTGAGCTGGATGGAAAGAGATGGCAAGATCAGCACAAGAAGTAAACTCATGGGTGCCAAACCAGGCAGGGCGGCACAGCCCTTGGGATAGTGTGTTTTTCCAGGGATCCAGGATGCCTCAGAGAAGCCTGGACAAGCAGCCAGGAATATGATCAAAAATGGAATGGATTTTTCTGTGCTACTGTCCTGGCACTTGGGCTCATGAACACAAGGGACACCTTCTGCTCACTCAGCCGCTAACCAAGCGAGAGCAAGAAACAAAGCGTAAGACACATCTCGTGTTGACTGGCGCTTTTAAACCCTTCCTCTCTAGCAGAAATGTCAGTATTTGCTAGTCCTAACGGCTTCTGAGCTGTGATATTTCTTGCCTTGTCTCTCCTTGGCAAGTGCTCATCTGCAGAAGTAACAGATGATCTAGCAATCGTCTCGCATCACAGCATGTCAGAAAGGAGGCAGCCCACTATCTGTAATCACTGCATCACCTCACAAAGAATCTCCACTTGATCTGTGTAAATGTGGTTATTTATTGGTTTAGAAGTCTCTTTCTAGTTACAAAGGGCTTCACTCTCCCACTTGAGAGCACCTTGTTTCTTTAGTTCCTCAAACAAAGAAACCATTTTGCTCACCATTGAATCCAGCAGCCCATAAACCTGCAGCAGAAATTAACAGAAGGTTAATTGCAGTGAAAACACAGGAATAAATCCTGGCAATGAGACTGACAGACACAGAGATGGTGTCTCACACTGGAGCACGTTAACGTATGGGCACGCACACATAGAAGAGGCTGCCTGCTAACAGAGCTTAGCTCTAGTAATAACTTTTCTGGCTATGAAGTGTGTTTAACATTATCCGAGGTACAATTAATTCTGTTCATCCCTCAAGAGTCCACAAGCATGCTAAAGACATCCCAGATAGAAATCCCGCATGTGGCTATGGGATGGCTGGGTTTATGTTAGCAGGTTCCAGGCTGGAATAAAGGACTTTGTGTTTCACACTCACCTTGCTACAGAATTACAGACATATGTTTGGTAGTTTCCCCTCCACCTAAGCTGCAATGTAAGCTGACAAGCAGAGAACAAAACCAACATACAAGCTTTGGACACAGACTTACTTCAATATAAAGTTTTTCCTGGTATATCCCAAACAAAACAGGGTCCAACTGCTCCTGAGGAGGTTCTGCTCCCTCCATGGGCTGGGCTCCCCCTTCCATGTCCAGCAATGAAATGGAAGATTTAATCTTTTTATCATCTTTTCCTCTTAACTTCCTGCTGCTTGGACGTTCCTATCGAGGGACGGACACACAGAACACCCCAAGTGACACAGGTCAGAACACTTCAGCTGGTTGCAAGATGCAACCTCCACTGGGTTGATCAGTCCCCAGCACTTAGGTTTCAACGCACATCCCCACACACACCTCCTTCCCTCTCTTTGTTCTTCTTTTGCCTTCCCCGTCCTTCCCACCAAATGTCCTCCTGTCCTCTCTCCTGCTGGTTATTCTGTCTCCTTTCACAGGGACCTTTATCTCCACTATAAAAGAAAGGATTTCAATTACTCAAACCCAATGTTTGCACACCCAGAAGCCAAGCCCACAGCATCCATGCAGTGCAATTGTATTACTTTTACAATCTATTTTCCTCTTTTTATTAATCTGATCTGTGTACAGCACTGAAAAACAATACTTTGAAGAGCACTTTCGTTTAAATAACGACTTGTATCAGACTTGTATCAGAACAAGCCCATAAGACAGCCTGGGGGTTTTCTGGGCTAGTCTGTGTGAAAACCAGCTACATCTGGCTAAATTAAACAGCTTGATTTGTGTGGTGGGTTTTTAATGGCACCAAACCACAGATCACAGCTGGCATCACACAAATGCCTTCTTCAATGATGCATTTTCTCATAAAAGCTTTGAGGGGAAACGGCTGAAATTGTCATTTCAGTTGAAATTCAGCACGTGTGCTGGATTTGCAACAGTTCACAGGCACAGGGCGCTGTGCTACAACTACCATTTACCAGGCTCCTCGGGAACTTCTATATAGGTGTCCTTCTCAGGCAAGCCAAGCAGGGATCTCTGCTTCATAGAGGCATCCACCAGAGCATCAATTGCTTCACGCCACAGCTGGAGACTGAGGGAAGTATCAGAATCAGAAAGGAGACAGCACAGCAACTGCCACAGGTGAAGGCACCTTCCAGAGCTGCTCTGCCCAAGTAAACCAGTAAAACAGCACCCACTGTCCAGAAATTCATCCAGAGGGATGCTCAATTACCTTCACGTTAGAGCCCTCTGAGGTCTCTGAGGCTTGCAAATCAATGGGCTCCCCCAGACCCATACATATTACTGTGCAACTAGATGTGCGCGTTCACTAGGCACATGTAAATCAGCATCAACCTGCTCTGTGTTCACCAAGAGGAACCTGCACCCTTCTCATTTAGAAGGAAACAGAAGCTTGTTGATGTCTTTACAGTCTCAAAGCCTGAGCAAAGAGCAGAGACTCCATACAGTTATCTGAGAAAAAGGGTAGAGAAAATTACCCAAAGGTTTTATAAATACAGACTGGAACAATCCTGCCAGAAATAATCCTGTACACTCCCCAAAATGACATGAATTTCATATTCTAAACTTATCTCCAGGGAATAAAAAACCCTCATTTGGGTCCTAGACAGCTGCTAAAATTAAGCTATAAAAAACCAGAGTGTAAAGACAACTTCTAGACCTTGTATCATTATCTGCACTCTGAATCACAACGCTTGCAACACAGCCTGCTAAGGCTGTTGATCACACAGTGCATTGACAAGCTTTATCTTGCAAAGGTAACGCACCAGGTTTGATGCAAAAGGTCTGACTGAGTTGGCCTCTGAGGAACACACAGGTCTAGTGCTGCCTTATTGAGCTGGGCCAGTGCTGCTTCCCGCTGTTCTTCGATGGGGATTGACTTTACAGCCTAATGTGGAAGAAAGCACAAGGTGTGTGGAATGCTTCTCCCCAGCCTCCATTCCCAGCCTGGGGACCCTGAGCTCAATACCATGGCTCTCTTCTTGGACACCAACCTGAAACCAGGCTGCACTGGGCACTTATACACCCAGACCTGGCTTCCTCTACGGCTGGGCTTTGGCCAAGGTGCACACATGACCCTAGACCTGGGGAGCATTCCCAGACCCCCAGTTAGGTTGACAATAAGCCCCTATGCAACTTCATAGGTGTGCTGGAGAACAGGGATTGCGGACAGCCAGAAGACCCTGAAGTAAAGATCAGTTATGAAAGCAGCAGAGAGATTTCCAAGGGACCACACTACAGAAAAACAGTGCTGACAGAACCCAAACCACTCTTGCTTTCATTAGGGACGTCTGTACTTTATCCACAGCCTGTTACGAGTGCCCCCTTGGTCCTCTGATGAATAGGAAGGACTCTCCAGGGAGATGGGCCCTTGGGGAAGCCACAGAAGGCTGTAGGATTAGCCTATGCCACGCATTCAGTCCTGGGATGACAGAAAGCTAATGGCAGAAGAGCTTAAAGTACCTATTACATTGTCTGGTTCTCTTTTCTTCTTCACACAACAGCCCTCAAAGCCTCTCTTGGGAATGTCTTTACAAGAGCACTGAGGGTGTGGGGAGCAGACCTGAAGTGCTTTTCTGCGACACACATCCCTAACTCAGGGTGCATTGGAGGCAGAGCTTTGGGTGGGCTCACGCTGCAGTATACCTGGCTCTAGGGGAATGAAAACACCACCACTGTTCACTGCAATAGTGGAAATAGAGGACATCACCTGCTTAAAGTCCTCTAAGGAAAGGTTCCATCCTGAAGGGGCTGGTTCTTTCTCCTCCACATTCAACATTTGACTCGGAGTTCCCTCGAGTGAATTCCTCCAGCCCAGGACCTCTATGATGCTGCTCTGAGCAGAGGGACCCTCTGCAATACTCTCCTGGGACCGCATGTCCTCCACACTGGTCTGGCCCAAGGGCACTTTCTCCTCAGTCATGTGCTGTCTCCACAGTTCATGCAGCTGCTTTACCACTTCATACTGATAATGCAACTGTGATAAAGGGGAAAAAGGTAAATAGTGAAATGAGCTATGCCTTTCCTCTACAAGCCTGATTGTTAAGCCGCCACAGCAGACTATGCCAGCCTCCAAGGATGCAGCAGCCCCACTGCTCTTCCTTCCCTGCTATTTCAGTTGTGTATCCCAGCAAACAGCAAACATCACCTCAGGATTCTTCCTGTGGAACAACTCTTCCTCGGTGACATAGGCATCCACAGGAGATGGGGTGCGCTCTGGGGTCCGAATTCGGCCAAGAAGTTCCTTTATGCTCTCTTCTACTATAGCAGCACCTTCTCGAGCAGCCAGGTCACCCTGAGGCACCACAACCAGAAGAACGCGTGAGAGTCCCTCATATCACAGTGTACAACACACAATCCCATCCCCACTAAGTAACTAATAAATACATTATCAACAGAGCTTTAGTTCTTTAAAGGACCAATGTGAACCGTTTGGGAGGCACAATCATGTCTTTATTAACAATATCAGGCTGCAGAGTTCTTCCTTCTTTTTCTTTTCAGCAAACCTGTCCAAGTATGTGCAGGTGCTCTGTAAATCAGCTCATTCTCAGCCCTAATTGCATAGCAATAAAAATACCATGTCATACACTCCCACCCTTATCCTCTATTTGCATATTAAGTTCAAAGCTTACAGTCACCCAGTTACATGCTTGGTTACCTCCAGTTTCTCTCTGAGGTCAGCCAATTTATCCTCAGACACAGCAATTCCCCAAAGGGTCACCTGCAGCACTGCTCCTGCTAATAACAGGGGATGTGTCCTGAATTCCCAGGCCTCGCTGAAAATGCCTACACTTTCTGACTTGAAAATAAAGGAGAACTTCCTCGTTTCTCCAGGCAAAATTACACCTGAAAGAAGAGAGAAAAATGCACTGGTCTGCAAGAAGCCACCTGGTTAACCTGACCCTTTTCCAACCCCACCCTGCGTGTCCTTATCTCAGTACGAGACTCTTTCCCCATTGCTTAGCTGGCTATCACATTTCATCCAGCTATTTTTCTCCTTTCAGATTTACCTCCAGTCACCATGTTACTGAACTGGTGTCATTCCCACTGCACGCTCCTTTTACAGCGAGCTCAGTGCTCTCTCTAGCAGATTAAGCCCAGTTTTTCATCAGAAAATGATTTGCTTCTCAGTATTGCACCCATTTACATTCAGAGCAGGGGCAATCTCCTTTCCTTTAAAGGATCCCACGAAAGGGATCTGCCTCACACACCTCTTTAGGTGTGAGTCACCTCTGACACGTAGGGTGGCTTCCTAAGGAGAATCATCCAACAGGCTTGCTCTGCCATTAGTCAGACTCCACATCTCAGATAACTCCTGCACGCGTGCTCTCTCGTCTCTGTACAAAGGTCTCTGAGATCAGCAGCTCTCATACCTGGTCTGGTATCAAAGTAAAAACACTGCATCCTCTTCCCCTTACGTTCTCTGGAGGGAATCTTGTGGGGAAGCCTCCTCCAGTTATACCAGATGGCAGCTGTGCCATTATTGCTCACTGTCAGGGGGCTTTCAGCTTTCTCACCAGCCAAAGCCTCAAAGGTGAGCCGGGCAGCAATGCCAGTTACATCCTACAACAAAGAGGGAAAAGGCAAAGATAATTTCTCCTCTTGCCTGAAGTCACACCACAGCTAAGGGGGTGAGCCTTGAACTTGTAAGGCAGGCCCAATGAAGTGGCCATTATACAGAGAGAGCCTGGGAATCTGAGCTTCACACCACAGACAGAGCAACCCCTCCTGCTTCCCCAGAGCAAACACAGGGATACTCTATCATGCCCAGAATAAATCCCCTATTCTCTGGCCCGGGGGTGACACTCATTGTACAGCTGTGAGTTGGGAACTCGAGCAGGCTTAGCTTGACTAAGCAATAAGAAGTGCACAATTACCCTGCAAGTGCTGCAGTTGACCCAACGAGCAGGCTGGCCACAGAACACTAAAGAGGGACCTTGTATGTCTTCTGGAGCTGCAAAGGGGTGGTCACTGAAGGAGTCACTGCTAAAGAAAACAAAAGCCAGTGTTTCCATGGAGTGAAATTCACTTTCAGAGAGGGGAGAACCAGGGGTGATTCATGAGACCCTATAGAAAACCAATCCAACCAATGCTTTTCCACACAGTCATCTCTTTAGGGACAGAGCCCTGCAGATGGGGTTAACTCCAGCTACTTGTCACCATCAAGGAGGATCAGACAGCCAGTATATTAAAGGATGACACCTGCCTAAGGAAGGCTGAGGGTATCTGACTGAATAAGGAGAGGCCCTTGGGTTGTGTTAACAGATGGAGAGGACAAGGGAAAAAGGGCAAATTAATGATGGAAGTGGAAGGCTGGAAAAAGACAAGCAGATGGAGGTAATTTAGAACAGAATGCCCACCATGGCTGATGTAAGCTCTGGAGCCACACAGAGGGAAGGCCGGAGGAAGGGACTAAAAACCCTCTCTGATTCTTGCTCCTTAGGCCCCAAAGCACAAAGAAACAGTCTGATTCCTAAATCTGGTGATTATAATATTAGAATATGCCTTTTATCGTGCCCCAGTGGAGACCCCTCTCCATTTCAGGTAAGAGCAGCTAAGGATACCCTCACAGGCTGCTGGTGCATACCTGGAATTCTTTATTCCTGCCATGAAGGAAAACTTACCTTAGGCTCTCAGATGCCTCAGACTCTTCAGAAGTGATGAGACATGGAATAGGCTCTGTTGAGACAGATGTGAAAGGCTGCCCTTTACCGATCACCTCCAGCCCATCCAGATCCTGGACATACAGACAAATGACCAACTCCTGATTTCTCTCTTTATATAGAAAGGAAGTGAAAATACCAGACAAATGTACCACCTGAGACAAGTAAAGTGAAGCGGAGATATCCTGCTCCTATGATGGTTTTTAGAGCTATCCAACATACGTTCCAAAGACACAGGAAGGAACCAGTTCTGGCTCCCCCAAGAACCCTAGATGACTGCATTCCCCACTACAAATGGTGCATGGATGGAAAAGTCTCCTTCACACACATTTCTCATCCCCAGAGCCAGGTTTCAGAAAGGAAGAGGTGAGGTTTGCCCAGCCTTTAAGAGGATGGGCTACCTGCCCGCAGGAGATGATTTTAGATTTGTGTCTTCCACATGGGAAGATGGGTACCTTTCCATGGGTAAAGGTGTCTTCCCTCTGCCCTAAGGCACTAAATCAAACTCCTATATCACCATTTGGCAGGTTTCTTCATTGCCCAGGTCTTGGCAGCTGCACACTGCTTGTTCAGGGTCCTATTCTGAGGCTCCTAGACCATTCCATGCAACACTTAGGGAGGGTCAACAACTCCTTCATGGCCCTTTGGAAATGTGGGAACTTCCAAGAACACTTCTGTGGGGATTATGTTTTAGATTCCTGATGCTTTTTTCAGATCCAGCTCTTGGCAATTTTATGTTACTTTATAGCATCTGAGAGGAGAAGAGAGATGCAAAGAATGTGCTTGCTCCTGCAGTCTTACCGGCTTATAGAAATCTAGCTCTTCTAGGATAGATTTCAGCTCCTGCCGACGATGTTTCAGGAAAAGACTCTTATCCCAGGTTAGATGGAAGGGGATCGTCTTTGGAGGCTTCAGGCCTGTGGAAATGCCCATACAGGAGCTCACTGTCTACACACCCACACGCCTATTCCTTTCCCCCTCTGCCAAACTTTGGTCTCCTGGTGTTTTAAAGAGGAGGACCAAGAGATGCCTGGGAAGCAGCTTGTGCTGCACCTATCGGAAGGGACAACTCGAATGTGAGCCTTGACCCTCCCATGAGTCACTGTTTCTGCTGATGCCTCCACACCTGTGCCCCATTTCTGTGAAACCACCTCTCTGTGACGTTCCCGTACCCGTCTCCATCCGGACAGTGTGGGGTTTCCCCACGTGAGTGACTGGCTCTGGGTAGCCACGTTCGCTCTGGGTCAGTGTCATCGTCAGGCCCGTGAGTTCACTTCCAATACGCTCGGGCTGGCTCCAGAACTCGCTTCCTTTTCGGTAGCCCTAGGGAAGAAATCAAGGCTCCCACTGACACTTCCAGCTATTCTCACAGAGACCAGAAGCTAAGAAGAAGAAGGGGTCCGATTCTGCTTATGTGAACACTAAAAAAGGCTGTAAGTTATCACTCTGTGCAGAGCAAGCCAAAATTCCTATCAGGCTGCTGTCAAAGACAAAAGCACTTTCTTCTACCCAGTGCTATGTGAAGGCTGAATGAGATTAAAATAAAGCCTCACACAAATGCAAGTTCTTTGATAGTGCTATAAATGTCAAATAAAATATTTTAACACAGGATACTCCCATAATCCTCCTGGCTTACCCATGCCCCTTTCTCCATGGCAACCACTAAAAATCGAGCTTTCTGTCCCTGGAACAGCATTTGTGGCACTTCCCCACTGCTGCTCCCCATGCACGACAGCCTTTGGTGAGAATCGTGAAATGGCACTTGCCCACATAAAGCAGTTCAAAAGCAAGGAGCCAAACAAAGCACCACTTCCCTTTGACCAGTATGGAGAGCAATATTCACGGCTTCGGTTTTAAAGTCGCTGAAAGCTCTGCTTGCACTCTGGGCTAAAGGACTTGGAGTGGCTTTGATAAAGATCTAATGACAGGTCTTCAGGGATGTTACTCATAACACTGTGTCTCAGCTCTGTCACAAGAACAGAGCAGTCAGGATGCAGATGAAGCGGGCTCTCACCTTTCCAGGAAGGAGGGCAGGGAGAGTCCTGTCAATGAGGTCACGTTCTTCCTGGATTTGCCTGTAACCCTCTGAGATGCTCATCAACAATTCATTCTCTGGCCTCTGAAGGGCTTCTGTGGAGAGGAAACATCAAATCACTGGTGCTGCACTTCTGGTCACACCCTCTACCACTGCTATGATTCACACATAACCCCCTTACACTGTCCCCTACCAAATCCACTGTCCTTTTCCCAACTAGAACCACCAGCTCACCTCCCCACAGCAGCCATGGCCACCAGTACTAGCAGTGTGGGGAGCTCTGAGAACAGGGACATAGACTGCAATGGCAGCAGGATTAAACCTGCTTGGCTATGACCATTACACTTTGTTGTGGTGCCATCAAACCCCTCCATCTGCACACGGTATCACAGAATGAGGCCTCAGCTTTTCTCACCTCCTATGTATTTCTCCTGCTTTTTCCTGATTGCCATATTATGATACCAGTTTTGGAGAGCTTTGTGCTCTTCTAGTGAGGTCTGATGAACCTTTTTCTTCTTCTCTCCTCCACGTTTCTCTTTTAAAGCTGTTGCAGTGACATCTGGATGAGAAACCTCAATAAGATCTGCCAACTGAAGAGAAGGGAAACATTAAATTAACCTCTTCATGCACACAGGGACACCACAATGAGAATGGGAGAGGCGAGAAGAACAGAACTCTTCAGACTGACAGTACTTTTACCTTATCCCTCTGAGAGGAACAAAAGCAGGGCACTGGGAACACACTCAGAAACAATGGAAGGACTTCTCTGAGTCATCTGACTCGAGCAATGGTCGTGCTGCAACAGCAGCACATACGGAAGAGGAAGCCACTGTAATTCTTCCCTCCATGACCTCCTCCTGCACACAGGACTTCAAAACCTGCTGGTGCAGTTTGTCTGAAGGCAAAGCCCTCCCTGCAGAGCGTGACAAGGCTGGGAAAACCACACCTCACACCTGACCTGCTCCTGATAGGTGCTGGAGAGCATCGGAGGGTACCAGTGCCACAGAGCAGCACTTCGGTAGCTTTACAAACTAACCCGAGTGTTTCCCCTGGCCAAGGCTTCCATCTTGAACTCCTGGAGACTTCCCAAAATGTGATGAGGCAAAATCTTCTCACAGCCATCACCAAACTGTCCTGGCCCTACAACACACACACAAACACCAGCCCCAGAGCCAGGTCACCAGAGCTGGGCTCAGCAAAACCAAGCCCCAAAGGCAAGATGTGAAGTCTGACCCTACCAGCAAAAGTCAGTGGTCCTGTGGGCACCTTTGGGAGAGCAGGGCACGCTACGAGGACCTGCGTCTCCTTTGTCTCTTTGGGTTGGTGCTTTCGAACAAAGTATTTCTGCCTGACTGAAGCTTTCCCTGCACCTTGGGGAGGGCGTGGAGTATGAAGCTGCAGAAAAGAAACAGCCACAATGCAATTAGGTACATAATACTCACCCCCCCTTCTGATCCTTCTAGGATACACAGTCATTCAGTGCAGGCTGCTCCTCCCCTAAGAGGCACGCTACACAACTGTGGTGATATCAGCTTAGTTATTGTCTCATTCCTATAACTGGGGCAGGGAAGAGAGTTTTAAATCACTTTCCCAATAGTTTTCCGCTGTGTCACTTGGTGTCAAGCGCTTCCACTCACACAGTGACCCCAGTTTTGGAAGGGATGCCATGACGGCTGCTAAACAACTTCCATGTCTTATTAGACCAGAAAGGTGGGAACATAATTGTGAAGACTCAGATGACTTCTCCTATCTGAAGAGGCTGCGTAAGGATCAATAATCCTCTACTTTTAGCAACTGAGCTGACAAGTCATAAAAAGCAGGACAAAGGGAATGAGGACTGAACTCCCACGAGTGAGTTTTGCTTGGAGTAAATGGCCTCTTGCTGAAGACACAGAACCAGTGTCAGTTAAGGGAGCTCTTTCAGTGACAATACATACTTTCTCCAGGTCCTCCACCTTAATGGCAAGTGCCTGGATGTCATCTCCTTGCAGAACACATGGACCAGGCTCCGGCTCTTCTGCAATTGTTGAGGGGGGCGATTCCTGTGTCTTTTCCTTCTTGTCTGAAAAACAGAGGAAGAAACCTCCTCTTCAGCCCCCCGAGGAAACACCGTCTTCCTCTCTCAGCCGGATCGTTCACTGCTGCACTCTATTTGGTTCAGCATATTTAGGGTTGGGGTTTAAGGTGGCACACTATTAAATTCAGCATCAATTCTAACTGGAAAACCCAAACTCTGAGAAGCCACAAGCACCAAAGCGAGTCACCAGGATTCGGCTGCCTCACGCTTTATTCTACACATGACACAAATACAGCCCGTGCTTCCCGCAGGGAGACCCAGTTCCTGCCGTTTCCCACCCCAGCTCCTGAGCACAATCCCAATAGCAACACACGGCTTTTCACAAGCTCCTAAACAGCAAAACAGCCCTTAAACATCAACTCCCGGGCACAGGGGACCACCAGGCAGACCCTCAGCTGAGACGAACCCACCGCAGGGTTATGCTCCCCCTCATCCTTATCCCGCATCCGCTCCAGCTGGGGCTGGGGCGCCGTTCCAAGGGGAAAACACGAGGAGGATGAGGACGGCGCTGATCTGCGGCGGCTCCAACGCACGGCTCGGGAGCACCGCGGATGGGTATGACCGGGGATGGGTATGACCCAGGGGGGGTCCCGTCGTGCCGTACCCTGCGAGGTGCTGGCCCGGGTCTCCCGCCGGGCCAGCCCAGGCCGGGTCCCGCCATGCCCCGCCGCGCCGCTCCGCCGTGCCCCGGGGCCGGACGCCATGGCAACAACGCCGCTCCCCGCGGGCGCTGCGCAGGCGCCGGGGCTCGGCTCGTCCCGCCCCGCCCCGGCACCCGCAGGCAGCGGCCGCCGGTTACGGCCGTGCACCGCCGCCGCCTCCGCCTCCGCCGCCGCTCACAGCCCCGGGATCGCTCCGCCCGGGCGCCGGTGGCGGTCGCGGTGCGGCCGGGCCCCAGGCCCGCTGCAGCTGGCAGAGCAGCTCGGGCAGCAGCGAGTCCAGCACGGCCAGGCCTCGCTCCGTGCACCGCAGGCCGCTGCGGGGAAGCGTTGGTTGAGGCCCGGTTCCGGAGCTCCCCGCTCCGTCCCGGTAGCCCCGGTGCTCACCCGCCGTCCAGCACCATCCATCCGTGCTGCTGCTGCTGCCGCAGCGCCTGCCCCGGCGCCCCGAACACGGCCTCCAGGCTGCGGTGCGGGGAGAAGCGGCCCCAGCGCTGCGCCGCCAGGAGCAGGCGTCAGCGCCGGGTGTCAGCGGTGCGGGGGCCCCCGGCCCGGGCAGCGCCTCACTCACCTCATGGGTGATGCCCTCGTCTGTGCGCAGCCCCAGGGCGAGCAGCTCCTCCAGCCTGCGGGCACACGGGGAGATGCGGAGAGCGCAGGACGGGGCGGGTAAGGAAGCGGGGGACGCACCACGGTGCTGTACTCACTGCTCCAGCGGGCTCAGCACCACCCGCTTCCCGGTGCCGTGCCCCTGGCTCTGCACCGCCCGCATCCAGGCGATGGGCTCCAGCATCTGGACACGGGCCTCCCGGCTGCAGCCACCCTGGCCCCGCGGTACAAACCGCCCGTGTGCCCCTGCAGTGGCAGAGAGGGGGCAGTGGAGCTTGGGGAGGCACACGCAGCCATGTACAGCCCCAGGCACCCCTGCTTACCGGGCCCCACACCGATGTACTGCTCAGCCCGCCAGTAGGAGAGGTTGTGGGTGCTGAGGGCGCCCTGCGGGAGAGCGTTGTATGGGGTGATGGGGCTGAGCCTGCTGCAGGGGTGGCACAGCATGGGGGGGGCAGGATGGGGGGCACCCCACCTTCCTTGCGAAGTTGGAGACCTCGTAGTGCCGGAAGCCAGCAGCCACCAGCGTGGTGCGTGCTGCCTGGTACATGTCAGCCAGGAGGTCCTGGGGGGGCGCGGGCAGGGCTCCCCCCCTGACCTGTGCTGCCAGCGCTGTGCCCCGCTCCAGCGTCAGCTGGTACAGGGAGATGTGGTTATCGCAGAGCCCCAGCGCTGCCTCCAGCCTCTGGGTCCAGGCATCCAGGCTCTGCCGCGGCAGCCCAAAGAGCAGGTCGATGGAGGTCCGGCTGGGGAAGAGCCCCCGCGCTGCCTCCACCGCTGCCTGTGCCTCCGCTGCCGTGTGCTCCCGGCCCAGCAGCCGCAGCTCAGCGTCATCCAGTGACTGCAGAGAGAGCACAGTGGCAGTGGGGAGCACAGGGGGGCTGCAGGGGATGGGATGGGATGGGATGGGATGGGATGGGATGGGATGGGGAGAGCAGCTCTCACCTGTACGCCGATGGAGAGGCGGTTGACGCCGGCTGCCTTGAAGCCAGCGAGGCGCTGTGTGGTGGTGGAGCTGGGGTTGGCTTCCAGCGTGACCTCGGCACCAGCAGGGAGATGGGCAGCCCCTGCCACAGCCTCCAGCACCGCTGCAATGGTGCCAGGGCTGGCCAGGCTGGGGGTGCCCCCACCGAAGAACACAGAGGTGATGCTGTAGGGCAGATAACGGGGAGGCTGCGGGTGGGCACTGAAGGGCTCTGTGTCCCCCCATTGTCCCCATGCACCCACCTCTTCACCTGGCTGAGCCGGAGCAGGGTGCATGCCTCCTGCACCAGGCAGGCGCGCACGGCCGCCTCGTCCACCGCCGGCACCACGTATGTGTTGAAGCTGCAGTAGGAGCAGCGCTTGCGGCAGTAGGGCCACTGCGGGCATGGGTGCCATGGGGAACGGCAGCACACTCACCCCAGGGCATCCCGCCGTGAGCACACAACCCACGGGGGCCACCCTCCACATGCACAGCTCAGGGACCCACACAGCATCCCCAACACTCCATGGCAAGGGAGCCCCATGTGTGCACCATGACACCTACAAGGACAGGGTGCCCTCCCACGTGGGCACCATATATAAGCCCCAAGGTCCCACTTTCACCCCCCAACATGTACAAGCATCGCAGTCCCATGTGTGCCCCCCACATGTGCAAGCCTCTGGGTCCCACATGCACCAACCCTGGGATCCCTCCCCCCGACTCTTCCGCCCCCCCCACCGTGTGCAGTTCCGGGCTCCCCGCTCACATGCACGTAGACCGAGGCTGCGGCGGGCGCAGCCGCTTCCGGGACCGGTTCCGGGATAGGACCCGGTCCCGGTTCCGAGGTAGGACCCGGTCCCGGTGCCCGCCCCGGGCCGGGCCGCGCCGCAGCGACTGCCGCCGCCAACCGCCAGCCCCGCGCCTCCATGGGCCCCGCAGCCCCGCCCCGGGGCGGGCACCGCGCTCGGCCGCCCCTCGGTGGGGACGGGAAGGGGACGGGGCAGAGCCTGGAGCGGGGGCGGTCGCTGCCCCGGGGCGGTCCCGCACACACGGTCCCGCACACGCGAGGCTCTCGCTGCCCGGGAGCTGCCGCCGCCCGGGGCTGGCGGAGGATGTTCCGCTTTTCGGTGCCTCCACGAACCCAGCGCGGGCGGTCCCGGACGTTGTTTGCTCTGTTCATAGCCATGGAGGAGCGAGAGCTGCGTACGGCGCGAGTCCCGGCACCAGTTCCTGTTAACAGGCCGGGAGGGGGTAGTTTGGGGTATCCCACGCTTGAGGTAACCCTCTGTGCCCGGCAAGAGCCCGCGGCTGCGGGAGTTACCGAGCTGGCAGCCAGCGCCGTAAGAACGGCAGAGGTACAGGGAAGGGCAGGAGCCCTGGAGCCCGCTGACAGCCCCGCCCGCAGCGAGGCTGCGCTGCCAGCCGCGGCGATCGTCCCTTCCCCTCCTGTGAGTATGTGGAGCCGCGGTTGCTATGTCCTGGTGGGCTGGGATGGATGTGGGGCATCCATGCGGCAGTGAGCGTTTTACAAGAGGAAGGTGCTCGGGAGTTGGAAGCATGGGTTTATGAAGAAGTCATCCTTACCAAGCTGGTAGCCTTCTACAGGGAGGTGACTGGCCTGATGGAGAAGGCAAGAGCAGTGGATGTTGTTCACCTTGCCTTCAGAAGAGCTCAACAGGCGATAGGGTCGAAAGACAAGCTACAAGTAAAGCACTTTCTGTCACACAACATCTGAAGTGAGATGTTTATGGGAGGCATTACTCTTACCTGTTCACAGAGTCTCAGAATTGCTGGGGGTTGAAGGGACCTCCAGAGATCCTTTAGTGCCAGCCAACTGCTCCAGCAGGGTCGCCTTGAGCTGCTTGCTTAGCACATAATCTAGTTGGGGTTTCAGCATCTCTAAGGATGGAGCCTCCACAGCCTCTCTGGGCAACCTGGGCCGCTCTTTGACCCACCTCACGCCAAGATAGTGGTTTCCTGCCTTGAATTTCGTGCATTTAATTTGTGCCCTTTACCTCTTGCACTGCCGGTTGGTACTGCTGGGAAGAGTCTGGCTCCCCCTTCATCCTCTCCCATCAGGTATGAGAAGAACCCCAGCTCCCACAGCACTCACAGCCTCCCCTCATACTTGAGACACACACAGCCCTTAGCCGGTTGTGTGACAAAGCAGGGATCTGCAGAGGAGACCCGTGTGGAGGCAGAAGGCAGCAGCCAGCCGTGCTACCAAGGGCTCTGCTGTCCTGGGTGGTCGGGAGCAACTCGGAAGAGGCCAAGGAATGGTCCAGGGTGGGTCTGAAAGGCTCAGAGGCAGCTGGAGCTTCTTCCTGCCAACACCACCTGCCCTCTCGTACAACGCATTTGCACTTCTTCCTCTCTGAGCACCTGCCTCCCTCTCCTAATCCCTGCACATTCCCTTGGGACAGCTCTTGCCACAGCCATGAGTGGGCCTTTTGCTCTGCCCACCCTGCCCTCCTCTGGACACACTTCCCAAGAGCTGGCACTGCCAAGGATGCCTCGTGGCAATCGGTACCTGTGTCCAGCATGCAAAGAAGATGCATGGGAGAAAAGGGACTGGGGTTTGGCCAAAGGGCTCAGAGTGCTGCTGATCTCACCCCCCACCGCCTCCCCCTGCAGCCTCCCCCAGCTAAATGGGACCTCTGCCCCCACTGCCCTGGCTATGAGGGACAGTGTGTGGGAGATGAGATGCTTCGTCAGCACCTTCATCTCACTGGCCAGGCTCAGGGAGGAGCAGAAGAGCAGAACTCTCTGGAGGTTTGGGCAGCCCTGGAAGATCCATCTCCTCTGGCTGCCCCAGCTCCAGCCTGTCGTGGTTCAAACCCAGCTGGTCCCTCAGCACCATGCACCCTGCTCCCAGCCCAGGCTGGATGGGGAGAATCAAAGGGATGAAAAAGCCATGGGCTGTGATAACAGCAGTTTAATAACTAAAATAAAGTACGATATTGTAATAATAACAATATAATACTACTAATAAATAACAACAATAACTACTAAAGTACAATTATAACAACAATAAAGTATGATACAAATATAAGGATAATAAAATACAATTATGATAACAAATACAATAATGATAATGATTGTAATAGTGGTGATGATGATGATAGTAATGAGAATAATAATGATAATAAAAGTAATAATAAATACGAGGATAATGATAAGAATGAGGATTGTCGTGGTTTAAGGCCAGCCGCCAACCAAGAACCACGCAGCTGATCGCTCCCCCCCATCCTCCCCGTGCTCCCAGAGGGATGGGGAGGAGAATGGAAAGAATGTAGCTCCCACGGGTTGAGATAAGAACAGTTGAGTAACCGAGGTATAACACAAACCACTGCTGCTACCAAGGAACCAAGGACCTTGGTCAGCTGAGTTCTGCTCTCAGATTCTGGCTTCATCGTTCCAGGTCAGATTTGCAGTTTCTAGCACTCCATGTAGTTTTCCACATCAAATCTCCACTGAGTAACATCTGTAAAGTGCTTTGAGATAGTGCCATGCAAACACTAAGTTAGAGGAAGGGCGAAATATCTCTTAGCAGCACCTATCTGATTACTACTACTGCATGTTTCTTTTTCTCCCCCTCAGAGCAGCATCACTATATTCCCCTTTGCCTTCACAGTAAGAGTCTGGTGCCAGCGATGGAGAAGGCACACAGCAAAAGTTGTTGCTGCAGGGCAGTGAAAGGATGCTCTGGAAAACATGAGGATGTTTTCTGGAAGGATGAAGGAAGCAGAGCTCCGGAGAAGGATGGGTATTTACTTTCCAGAAGGATGGGTATTTACTTCCCAGCTACATCACAAAAGGAGTGCCCCGTGCAGACTGATGTGCACAAAGCTATGCAGGAGGCTCTAGGGAACATAAACCTTTGCCAAACAGGGAGAGAGGTGGTGCTAATCTTAAAAATAAAATCAAAATCAAGACATTGATGCTTTTTTGGGGAGGACATAACTGCTCTTTAGAAGCTATGGCCTGAGGCTGTTAACTGCCTAGTAGTGAAATCCTGCTGCCTTTCCAGCTGACAGCAGCTTGTCTCGAGTTAGCAGCTTCACAAAAGCAATCCCTGTGTGAATAGATAAAGCTTTCCCAGATTTCTAAAAGCTTAACCTTACCATTGGAATTGCACTTTAAAAACTGGCATCGATCCCTATGCACGCTCCCCAAACACCTCCTCGACTTAGAAAAGAGGAAAGAAAGGCCACAGTTCTTCACTGGCCTGCAGCTACCAGGATTTGAGAGGCCTCATTTAGGTGCCTGAAGGAAGGGCACAGTTTTCAGCTCAGGAAAAAACCCAGGAGGTTTCACAGCTTGGCTTGCATTGGCTTCAGGTGTTTGTGGGAAGACTCATGGGCCTGTAAGAGGAGCCAGTGGTTACAAGAAGATCAGGCCTCGTCTTTAAACCATTTTAGCTCTTCTCATCTTGCAGTGGGTTTTTATACTAAGGAAATCCGAATCAGAGGCCCTCTGGAGATGCAAGCTCAGCCAGCTAACTCATGTATTTGGGTGTCTGTGTGACACAAAGCACGACAACATAAAGACCCTCCCCAAAAAACAGCCTCCCCACTACCTTTCTTGTAAGAAAAGAATGCAAAGTATCTCACCTCCATCCAGACCATGTGGCATTTGAATTAAACTAAAACAGGAGAGGTCTCCTTGGGGCACTGGTGAAGCTCCTGAGACTTCAGGAACTGGATAAAATGGAGCAAGTTCTGCTGCGATTCAACTACAGCTGCAGTCTCTGGCAGCCCATCACAGGATGGCTCAGCATCCTTCTCATGCTGAAGATAAGCTCACAGGAGGGGATTTCTGCTGAACACGACCAATCAGCCTGATACCAAGGCAAAGAAACCAACACAGGCTGAGAAACAAAACTCATCAAAGCAAGAACAATTGAAAGCAAGTGGAAAAACAGAAGGAAGAGCTTGGCCAGTCAGAAACAAAGTTTAAATCACCATCCGCTTTGGAGAATAAGCTGCCCAATGTAAAGTGTCCTGGTTTAGCTGGGATAGAGTTCACGTTCTTCCTGATAGCTGAGTGGAAGCAGAGCCAGGACACCTGACCCCAACTAGCCAAAGGCTGTTCCATACCACAGCAAGTCATGCCCAGTATAGAAACTGGGGGGAGTCACCCGGAAGGGACCCATCGCTGCTCAGGTCAGGCTGGGTATCGGTCAGCGAGTGCTGAGCAATTGTGTTGTGCAGCACTCCTGGGTTTTGGCTGTTCCCTTTTTAGTTTCAGATTCTCTCCCCTTGTTATATCCTTTATTATTATTATAACAATTATAACTATTTATTATCGTTACCATCATTACTCCCACTCGCCTGGGTCATCTGTGGAAGGGCTAAGGCTGAGAAACACAGGTCCTGCAGGGCCACGGTAGTGCTCAGTAACCAGCCAAGCCCCGGCCGGATGCCCTTCTGAATGAGGGACACAGAAAGAAGGGAACTCAGATCCCCAGAGGTGGTTGGAAGGTGAAGGCCAAAGAAAGACCCTTTATGGGATAGAGAGAAGCACCACTGTGTGAACGATAGGGGCACTGGGAGCATTCCTAGAGGTGGCCTCAATACAAGGATAAAAAGATTGGAGGGGGAAAAGGCCTTGCTGTAGGGCAATGTGTCATTTCTCAGTCCCTAAATTCTCATTCCCAAAGTGAGTCGCCAGCCCCAAGGGTGCCAGCTCAAAGTGGCAGAGCAGTAAACCCATGGGCATTTGGCGGACGGTGCTTTCCCCTTTCGGTGTCCTTGCGAGGCCAGGGAAGGACGTGTCCTCTGGTGGCTGCAGTTCAAAGCAGAAGGCTTCCTGAGGAGCAAGTGTGGGCCTGTGGTGTCCGCTTCCTGCCCTTGGGTGTCCGCACACGGATGCTGAGGCAGGTGGATGCGTGTGCTCCAGAAACATCTCTGAGTGGGAGCGTCAGGGCACGTCTGTGCTGTCCTCCTTTGGCTGCTGTTTCACCCAGGAGCATGACAGGGCTGCAAGGAGTCCCCAGATGGTTGAGCAAGACGCTGACAGTCGTGACAACACTGCACAGAAAGCTGCATGTCTGCAGGAATGCGGATACGAAGCTGCACCTCTGCGCATCTGAAGCCATTTCACCCAGAGCCCCTGGTGCCAGAGCATGGGTGATCCACCCCAAGGTGAAGCTGAGGTCTCTTCAACATGGCTCAGCACTTGCTGGTGACTGCTGCTGCCACCTTGCAATTAAAGGGCCCTGAAGGTGCTCATCTGTCCCTGAGCTGGGCAAAACAACCCGGACCCTTCGGGTCAAGTGACCTGAACAAGCCACACACCAGCGATGCAAAGAGAAGTGTTGTTTTCTTTGGGAAGAGTGTGCCAAAGCCAACAGGTCCACTTGGGGATGGCTCGCACTCAGGCATGAGCCAACAGCTCCTTCATTGCTCTCCAGGACATGTTGAGCCACTGCCTCTACTCGGGAGAAGGGATGGAAGGGGAAGGGGAAGCTTCCCAAGCTCTGCTGAGACTCAGACCCATGGACCTATGATGAGAGTAAGGCTCAGGGAGGCAGGGATGGGGTGACAGGGGTCTGTACCCCATGTGCTTGCTGTGTTTCTCAGCAGTGTGTCCCTCCCTGCATGCCAGAGCTGACTTCACTTCTCGCCAGTAACTCCCCAACTATGGTGAGTACATGGGGTGCTTCTGGGCAGCACTGGGGTTGGGTAAAGGGGGCTGTTATCAGACAGGAACCAGAGGAGAAGCTCCTCTCACTGCAGGGCTGGCAGGGGGAAAGCAAAGGAAGGTAGAAATTCCTTCCCTAGACATCAGACCTAGAGATCCACTGCAGCCCCAAGGCCCTTGGCTGCAATTACAGTTCCTCTTTGGGGAAGGATGGTTTACAAGGGTCCGAAAACCAGGGCAAGGAGGAAGCCTGGGTTTTGCTTGTACACATCCCACTTACTCCAGGGTGGGCAGAGGTGGAGTGATGAAACACCAACACCAGCCCCACAAGCAGTTTGGGAATGGTGGAAGAACAGACAGCATACAGGAAGGATGCAACACAAAGCACCTCATCCCCTGTTTGTTTCCTCTTTCAGAATGCAGATACAAACAGTGGGTTTGTGTGCCACTGGTTCTGCTTCCACGGATACAGCCCCTGGTCCAGCTGGATTCCAGCCCTCGCTGCCGCTTCACCCCTCTCCCTGTTGCATCATTTCCCCTGGAGGAAGCTCCAGCACGGAGGTGGAGGCCCAGCCACCAGCCCTGCTCAGAACAGAAGCAGGAGAGAGACGGCATGGATGTTGGCACCAACGTTATCTGGTTCCCAGCTGGGGTGGGACACTGCTGTGGGCAAGGAGGAGGAGCTCGGCTCTTCCCCTTCTCCAGTAGTGTTTCATGGCTGGGAGGTACCAAATAACTCCTGTAAAATGCTGTCCCAGGTGTGCTCTGCTTCACAGTGCCGCTGGAACAGGAGCTGTGGTACTCCTGCAACATCCTCACTGTCCGCCTTATCCAAAACACCAAATGAGCTATGCCAAGCGTGCCTTGGAGATGTTTCTTTGGGGGGCGCAGAAGGCGTGGGGACAGGGTGAGCCTCTCCAGCCAGCTTTAGGGAGCCCCTTCCCATTGGAAGTCTCACTTCTAAAGCCCCTGTCCCTCATTTCAAGCTCATCCGCTGTGTTACATGACCTGGGAGACTCAGCAGAGGGCATCCACCTCCCTTGGGCTGCCAGGCCAGGCTGACTTTTAAACATCAGTAAAACACCTCCCAGCATCTACCCAAGTCCTCTGAAATGGCTGCAGCCAAATGTCTCAAAGAGACACAAAGCTTCAAAACCTTCCTAAGGTCTTTCAGTAATTCCAGAAATAAACATCCCTTCCTCACACCCCAGTGTCTAATGGCAGAGAAACAAACCCAAGTGGGGACAAAAGGCACTGTGCTTTATTAACTAACCCTGCCACCAGCCTGATGGCAGCAGAGAAGGTCTCCACTGCACAGCACAGGCACAGGTGAAACAGCCCCAAAGCTGGTTGAAGTGGGGCTGATTTATGCCGTGCTTTGCTCTGCCTTCCCCAGCTCAGAGCTGAAGGTGCTTCTCCATCTGCTCCCTCAGCTTGTATTTCTGAACCTAGAATGAAGTGCAGAGAGGAGAAGGAAGAGAGGCTCAGGAGATGGAACAGGAGGTCAGGGTACCCACCCTGCCCCAGCCCATCCCTTACCTTGCCTGAGACGGTGAGCGGGTACTGATCCACAAACATGATGTACTGTGGGATCTTGAAATGGGAGATCTGGGAAGAGAAAGCAGCTCTGAAGGAACCTGTTGGGACTGCCCAAGCTGGGAATGCCAGGGCTGGATCCCCAGTTCCTTTAAATCCATGGATCTGCCCAGCGGGGTGTACTGGTCTGCTGGGGAACCAAAGACTGTGAGACCCACCTTCCCTTTGCAGAAGGCTTTAATCTCTTCCTCAGTGCATTCCTCCCCAGCCTTCACTCGGATGCAGGCGCAGATCTCCTCTCCCATCCGTGCATCCTTCACACCAACCACCTGGTTGATCAGATAATCAGCGTGACCCATGTGGACATCCGTTTCCTCCCACAGGGTATGTGTGCTGGCTGTAGCACAAGCCCTGACCCATATAAAGGGATGCTGGAATCATGGCATGGAGTCTGTAAAGGCAGTCTGAACTGCCTGACCACCCCACCAGTGTTTTCTACATGACATCGAGCCTTCCTGAAAAGACTTCCCAACCATTTGCCAGAGAAAAGCTGGCAGAGCAGGCTGGGTGCCAGGATACCAACACCCTCCTGTGGCTCTGCAAAGTCACTGGAGCGAGGGCTGAGTCAGCCCAGGCAGGCAGCAGCTCACTGTGAGTGCAGCAGGGACCTGTCATCCTCTGCGTGTCTCTGCTTCCCAGAAAAGGTGCCACAGGTTTCACAGCCAATAGGGAGGTGGGATCTCCAGATGGAACAGCAGGAGAGGGATGGAGTGAAATTAAAGGATTAATGGACCACTGCCTGTGATACCAGGAGATGGACTTCCCATGCCTGATCTCTCTCTGAAGCTTGCTCATGCTATTCCACAAGGTTCCTACCGTCATTCCCCACCTTGAACCAGTGTCTCCAAATCCTAGAGACACGTCGATCCTTTTGAGTCCAGAGCAGTGACATAAAGCCCTAGAAACTACATAAACAGGGCTGGTTTGCAACCCATCTGCACTGGGCCTGTTCCAAGGAGAGATGCTAGCCTGGCACAGGCACAACGCTGACTAAATAGCTGGTTTATTTATGGGGAAACTTGTCTGGCACAAAACCTGGAGCAGAACAATCCCAGCAGACTGGGAGCAGCTGCTTCGTGCTGCAAATCACTGCTGTCTTGTGAAGGGGTGAAACTGACTCCCACTCCTCATCTCCAGGGACTCATTGGAGGAGGCTTTTTAGGTTTAGGAGTTCAGTAATGAGCAGTAAATTCAGTAAAACCTGTCCTTGCAGACTGCTTTCCAAGCAGGAATGTCAGACGGAGCTATGAAGGTGGACAGGCAGTTTAAAACCTGAAGAAGAATGACAGTCACTACTTTGCAGACATGAAGCTGGTGCACAAGAGGAACTGACATGCCCCATGCCAGGGGTTCTGCCTGCCTCTTTGTCTCAGTTCCCGCTGAGATGGAGTTAATTTTCTTCCTAGTAGCTGGTGCAGTGCTGTGATTTTGGATTTACGAGTGGGATAATGTTGATAACACACTGATGGTTTAGTTGTTGCTCAGTAGCGCTGACCATAAGTTAAGGCCGCCTAAGTTTTTCATGGTGTGCTAGCAAGGAGGGGCACAAGAAGCCAGGAGAGAGCAGAGCCAAACTAGCCAAGGAGATGTTCCATATCACAGCACATCATGCCCAGTATAGAAACTAGGGGGAGCTGACTGGGAGCCACTGATCACTGCTTGGGATGGGTTGGGCATCAGTCAGCAGATCAAGTCAAGCAATTGTGTTGTGCATCACTTGTGTTTATTGGGGTTTAGTCCCTCCCTCTCTCCTTTTCATCACAATTATTATGTTTTACTTTATTTCAGTAATTAAACTGTTCTTAATGATGGGTTTTACCTTTTTCTGATTCTCTTCCCACCCCATCAGTGGTGGTGGGGCAGTGAGCAAGCGTTGCCGTCTGGGACTAAACCACAACACCCTCCCATGCCATGAGCCTCTCCCTCCTGCTTGCCAACCAATGTTACACACAAATTGATGCTGAAAACAGGGGAAGACAATCCCAAGCAGCAGTTCCAAGAGCTTTGTATACAGGTTTCCCACCACAGGAACGATCTCCCTTCTGCTCACCTGGGCCTCGTCAACCTTGGGATGGGTGTGCAGAAACTGCTCAAGCTCTGCTGGGTAGATGTTCTCTCCTCCCCGAATAATCATGTCCTTGCATCGGCCTATGATTCTGCAGTAGCCGTGCTCATCCAGGCTCGCAAGGTCCCTGTAACAAAACCACACCTAGTCCTGGCTTAACTAGAGGGAGGAATGGCTGATGCTCCCATCCAGCCTGGTCTGGAGGCTGAGATGCCCTCTGAATACATGGAAGGAATCAAAGAGCTCCTGCTACTGCCATCAGCAGTGTCCACACAAATAGCGGGGCTTTGGGGAAGGCAATTCCTGTTCCTGCTGTGTACCCCACAGCCCCTCCATCCTTCCAGTAGCCAAGTGATGATTCCCTTCTCCAGGCGCACTTGGCACAAGCGGCTCTGTGCTAAGAGCTGCTCTGAAGTTTCATGGGCACAGAAATCACAGCCAAGGCACTTCTGTTCACATTCATCCCCATCCAGCATCACCCTGCAGGACAGACCAGCAGGAGCAGGGCTGTTTCCAGACTCACCCTGTCTTGTACCACTTCTCATCAGTGACCACTTCACTTGTCTTGGCAGGGTCACCCCAGTAGCCCAGCATCACACAGTAGCCACGGATCTGAAGCTCCCCAGGAGTGTTCAAAGGCATGGACTGGCCTGTTTCGGGATCCTCAATTTTTGCCTACAATGGAAGGGCTCAGTAGGGGATATCTAAGCCAAATATGATGGCATGCCCCAGTGCCAGCACCAGACAGGGGGGACACTGAGGTCTGCTGCAGGCAAAGGACCTGGAGCAGGCAGGGAGGGTCATGATCACCTCTGTGTGGGGTAAGATGCATCCCACCGTCTCGGTTTTCCTGGTGATGCTGTCGTTGGGGAGTCCCATGAAGGTGACAGGGCTGTTTTCTGTGGTCCCATAGGCAACCTGCAAACATGAGAGGAGAAACATGCCAAAGGGGACCACACATCCAGGCATGGGGGAAACAAAGCTAGCAATGACCACATGGGAGAGTGGGATGGGAAGGGGTTGTTCTCACAGTCACTCAGGTCACAAGCAAGCACTGCTGTCCTGGCCCATGGATGGACACATTGGCTATCAGGTACTTTTGACACCCCAACTGCTCTTCCTGGAAGGCCCCAGGGTTCACCCTCCTCCTTTTAACCTATGTCTCTCCAAGCCCTGCCCCGCTGACTCCCTACCATCTTTGCCAGACACTGATTTTGCCTTAGTGCCCTTGCAGCCATCTACTCAAGGTGCTGAGTTCACCTTGCATCTTCTACAGCTCCAGGCACATCAGATACTGCTTTGGATCAGCTTTGGAGCCAGCAGTGGGCTCCTGTGGGACATGGCATGTCCCACAGCACGGCTGCTGGCTCCAGATGCTTTAGTGCAGACCTCAGCTCCTGTAACCTTCATAAAGGCATCACGAGGCAGCACAACGCTCGCTGCAGCTGCATTTACAGACCAAAAGCCTCACAGCGGGACAAAAGCTGCTTGCTGCTAAACCTCCCTCACCGCTAATCCCAGCGGCAGGCTCCCAGTCACCTCAGCTCGAGGTCACTTCTCCTTGGAGGAAAATTCCAGCTCTTCATGGCAGCAGGAGCCGGGCAGGAAGAGCTCTGGGCAGCTCTGAGCTGCACCAACAGTGGATCTTTGCTGCAGGGGAATGGCTGGGACATGGGAAGCATTTGCTCCTTTCTCCTCCTCATGTTCAGACTGACACGTGAGCAGCTCTGACTCCCTGAATTGCAAACATCTTCCTACAGCTTTGGCACCCACACCTGGGTCCTGCCTTTAGAGGTTGCCCAGCTCCACCACCGGACGGTGCTCACCAGACTCCAGCCACTGAGCCCAAAAGTTAACGAGGGGCTGTGCAAAGGACTGTGATGAGGCCTCTTGGAAAAGCACATCTATATCTTGAGCTATGCATCATCCTGGGGGGGGGCACTTGGTGCTTTCTGCCGCTCGGGGCTGCTGAAGGATCTCCCTTTGGACACAGTCTGTTGTAAGGGCTGATGCTCTTCGCTTGACTGCACTGGGGTCAGCATGAATCCGAGCTGGAGATTTGCAGGGCCTGCTCTTAGTCAGGAATCTGGAGGAGATCATCTCCAGGATGCTGCAGGGACCATCTGGTGCAAACTGCTCTGCTAGGAGCCTGGCAACCCACAGGGAGCGACTGTAAATAGGCTTCTCCTACCAGACGCAATGATAGCTTCCCAGCCGGGGTGGAAACCTACAGCGCCTAATGCTCAGACAGGATTTCTCTCCCACCCACTAATACGAGTCCTGTGGCTGGATCAAATGACTGACGAGACACGGGTCCAAGATCCTAAACACTCATTAAGAATCCCAGCGCCTTTGTTGTTCTGTTTTACTCTGCTGGATGAATCTCAGCGCCCAGGATCCCAGCCAAGCCCTGACTCAACCCCTTCTGCCTCCCTTGGTCACTCCAGCAGTTTAATTGGATGCAGGAGCAGGCAGCTCCCTGGCAGGGTGATGCTGTGGTTCACCAGGCTCCTCCAGATGCCTGGCACCATGCCGGGTACCCCCGAGCACCGCCTGTCCGTGCCTTGGCCTGCGGCTTATCCCCATAAACACCCTCACACCATCAGCAATGGGCTTCCCAGACAGCAACGTGAGTCTGAACCTCCAGGCTGCTGCCCGATTGCTGCCTTCCCCTGCCCACCTGCACCAGCATCGTTCTCTGCAGCCAAACACAGGATATTGCTCCTGAATTTCCCAGTATTTCTCCCTTGGGATAGTGTTTTCCCCAGCTGCATTCCCAAGATCAAGCCGGAGCTGCAGCAAGCCCTTGCACGAATGCTGTGTCCTTCCCTATCCTCATTTGACACATGGAGCATCCTCCAACAGCTCCATCGTCAGCAGGAGATGAAACAATACTTCCACAAAACCACATCTAGCAATTTAAGCTTGGAGATATCCACAAAGATTCCCAACTTTCAAGGCCCAAAGGGACACTTAGCATTATCTATCCACGCAGATTCATAGCTTTCAAGACCCAAAGGGCCACTTAGCATCCTCTAGCCTTGTCATCTGATATAATTCAGTCCAGAAAACCTCACCCAATCATTTCTGCATCAGCTCCATAATTTCCAATGCAGCTGTATCCGGTGTCAAAGCAAAGCTTTGAAGAGGCAGGGAATCCAGCTCAGACCCTTGGCTCTGAGAGAAGCTACAAGAGTACAGAATATAATTGACTGTAAAGCTTAGTTTATTGTGAGGACCACAAGTGACCCCTCAGCGCCCAGCACTCAGATCAATCCTGCCTTTAGCAACAACAGCTCCAAAACAAACTGCTGCCTAACTCCTGCCGACAAGAGAATCATTCTTTGTGCCTCCCGAGCCTCTGTCTAAACCAGGAATAAAAAGAACATCTTAGAAGTGTGTTTTTTAGAGCACATTTCACAAACATTTCCTGCTCGCGCTGTTTAAACACCGGCCACTGTGGAACAGGCAAAACAGCCTGGAGAAGGAAGCGTCTAAAAAGGCAAAATAAGGTGAAAACAATGAGACTCCAGTCTCCTTAGTAAGCAGTGGGGAGGCAGATTGAGCTGGTGGGAAGAGTGGGAACTGTGAGGATCCTGGCTTTTTCCCAACCGTGCCACTTATTTATTGCATAACTTGGAACGCATCACATCAGCGCTCTGCTCTTTGGTTCTCCCCAGTGTTCAATGGCAATAAAACACCCACCCATCTTCAACTGCTGCAGAGAGGCTGTGATGAAAAGGCTGGTTTCAGTCCCACCAGTGGGGTTATACTGGGTGAGACTGGAGCAGAAGGACAGAGCTGCAGCAGGTACTTAGAGGAACTCCCCCCCGGGCCTGAATGATGCTCAGAGAGGATCTTCATGGCCCTTGTCACCACTCTCTGGTTATGCCACGCTGGAGGATGATGGCAGGCCTGGAACCACCAAACTAAAGCCTACAGAAACTGAGCTTTGCTGAAGACAATATTGGCCTTGGAAAAAAGCAGCAAATTGACCATGAAATAATAGGGATTTTAAGACTTCAGAGAGGGCGTAATGAACAACAGAAAGCAGACTGGCAACCCAAGAGATGTGCTAAGTGACCTCTAAGAGGCACTTTGGACCTCTCTCAGTGTAAACATGCCCGATGGATCTCATTATCCCTATATCCATGCCGAGCATGTTGTCTATCTTGGGTATTTCCATCAAAGTTAAACCCAGCCTATCCCTTCACAGCCAGCTCCAAATCATTCTCCACCCAGCATCTTCCCTCACTACCAAGATCACCCTGAATGTTGCTGTCCTTTGAGGATGTGTGTCCCTCTGCTTTGGAGCACTCCCACTATCCCAAATTGTATTGGAATATTCCAGGTCAATTTGCCACTGCAAAAAACAACTTCTGACCATGTCCAGCCTATGTCACAGCAAGATTTAATCTTCTTCCCCAGCAACAGTACCAGCTTTGTGTCTAAAAGGACACAAACAAGCAGGTTTTGTAGGACAAACGAAGCGTGGCCACCCTGTTGGCGTTTCTCCCCACCCAGGTTGATGCCAGACAGTCCCAGTTTGGATGAGGCTTAAAAAGCTGCCATAAATATCAGGTGCCCAAAGCACCATCTTTGTGTTGCAGCATGCAATGGCTTTGCCTCAGGAGGAGACCACTGCAAAAATGGGCAACCCAGAAGGCTGCTGCTGCTGAAAATTAACCTCCTATTATGGTACAGTCAGGACAAGCTGCTCCTCGTGGTCTGGAGTTAAAGCTGCCTCTCTTCTATCCAGGCTGAGCTGAAGTCTTAAGGCTTGCAAGTATTTTCCCAGCCCCGCCAGCATTACAGAAGCAAGCAGCAAAGGCATGTGAAGTTACTTACTGGTTTATCCACAGCTTGGTAAAAGGTCTTTGCTGTGTAATTAACTCCATCCTCCCTGGCGCTGAGTGCCAATGCAATTAGGAAAAGTGGAATTGAAAGGAAAAAGCGAGAGATGTGTCTTGTAAAGGCAGAAAACCACGGGGCTGGGGGTACCTGAATGCTCAATGCTGCTGCGGAAGGAAACCTGGCAAAACCCAAGGGGCAAAGGTAACATCCCTATGGATCTGGAGAGCTCAACTCCCACTGAAGACATGGTTAGAAGTCCAGGATCTGTTTGCTTTCATGCTGCATTGTAAATGTTCTCACAGCACATTCCTATAGCTTCTGAAACCACCTCCTCCCCAAAAATGAGGTGGGGTGGGATGGGGAGGTCTCACTTTGGGCAAGGCCAAGACAATCACCATGTGGAGTCAATTTTCCATCTCGAGAACAGAGGGAACTCATTGCTGGGGAGCATTTGGGAAAGTCCATGGTCTTGCATGGATCAGATGTGTTCTGCAAGTGAAGAAGGCCCCTTCTTCTTCAGAGCCTGCAAGAGCAATGGGCTGCTGGGGGATGCCCAGTGCCTTGCAAGGGTGGGGAGAGGCAGTAAGTGCAGGAGAGGCCACGAGCATCATGCAGCAGCTGCTGGGATTAGAAGGGAAGGGTGGACATCAACAAAGGAGCCAAACTGGAAACATGTCAATGGGTGGAGGCCATGACAATGGAAGAAAACCATCAGAGGGAATGGCTGCACCCACCATCACCTCTTCCAGCTCAACAAGCAGCCTGGCCCCCTTATCACAAAGAGCAGCATCCTTCAACATGTCAAACAGAAACGGTAACTCGGGTGTGAACTCAGAGCCCCACATGCCATTGTCACTGATAGGGACATTGCACATCACCCAAAGCCAGGGATTCCTCAGGTACTGCCTGGAAGAGGAGGAAGGACCCAGGAGACCCTCTGGGGCTCCCCATTGCCCACCCACTGGGGCTCCTCAGACACTGCAACCCCCTGGAACAACTGCAGAGATTGCACTTTCTCCCACCTAGTGCTGGGCATTGTCAGGTGCTCAGCTCCACAAGGGATGATGTTGTGCAGTCTGCAAGTGGGGGCAGCTTGTGCACCCCAGGCACCCCCCAAAGCTGCCTGAGCCCTCGCCTCCAGCCAACAAAAGGAGACCACTTCAAGAAGGTGATTGTGGGTGTGCACTGTCGTGCAAAACCAGATCTGGAGCCCCTTAAAAGCTACAGGATCAGGCTTAAGTGAGCAATGGAATATTTTGACATGGAGCTATCTTGATAGGCCAGAACTGCTAATACTAACAAAAACACAGATTAAACATGGAAAAGACCATCTCCAGTGTTGTACTGAAACAGCTCGGACCTGCAGCACCAAAGAAACACCCCACATCTATATTTATACTGTTTCCAAAGCTGTATTTATTTGCTTATCCCACAATGCCTCTGAGAAGGTGAGGAGGGAGCCCAGCATCTGCAGCTTACCCAGCACCAGGAATGTTTGCACAACTGTTAATCAATTAAGAAGGAGAGGATGGCAGGAGGATAATCCTGCCTCTTCTGCTGTGTCCCAGCAGCACTGGCCCCAGGGGACCAGTGGGGTAGGGGCTGGACCAGCCCCAGCTCACTGCGGTACCCCACTGCTGCAGAGGGAACACTGACACTGCTGCCATTGTCACCTCCAGACCGCCAGCCACCCACGAGCGGGACCCGGGAGAGCTTTTGAGGATCACTGGATGTTTGCTGGCTGGTCAAGGGCTGAGGAACCCGGTGTGGGAAGAACACAAGCAGCCGGGAGCCCAGGGCGAAGAGCCAGCCCAAGCAGATGCCAACCAGCTCCCGCCGCAGGAATGTGCTCACCAGGGCACAGCAGTCAAACAACATTAGGGGAAAGAACTTCCCTTTATCCAACGTTTGTGCCTGGAGGAATGGAGGTGAGAAGCAGACACCTTTGCCCTGGTAGCACTACCCTGCTGCATCCCACCGTGGGGCTAAAAGTAACCCGGCATCCACTAATCTCTGCTGCAGGCACTGGGGAGCCCTTAGGGGCAGCTTCCACCTTGCACCAGCATCGCAGCATCTTCACAAGGAAGTTACAGGTCCTATTTGTGTCCATAGCCACAGCACGGGCATCTCTGCAGGGACACAGTGCCCCTGTCCCCCAGAATCTTGAGTCTCAGACAGCAAAGAGATACAGGGTGGGAGAAAGGGAAATTTAGGCTCAGAAGAAGAAAGAAGAGAAAGTGGTTTGAGGTTTGGGCAGTTTAACCTCTGAAAAGGGTCTGGTTCCAGAAATACACATGGGTGGGATGTATTTATGGCCCTCATCTTTTTGCTCCAATCTGACTCTTCCTGCAGAAGCAGCAAGCTGTTAGCTGGGTTTTTTTGTAAGGGGATGGGAAAACCAAGCATCAGCCATCAGCTGCACTCAGGGAAGGAGAATGGATGGATACACTACCTAGCTTCAGTGTCCAGCAGAAACAGGCTGGGGTTTAAATCTCACCCATCAGTTGCTCTCACACAGGGCAAGAGCTGGTATGTAACTGCAGGAATTGGTCATCAAATGATTACAAGACTAAAGGTGGTTGAACCTGCCCAAAGAAATAAACTACCAATCAGTGCATAGAAGATGATGGTTTACAGGTGCATTTTTTCTTTCCCCATCATTCACACAGCTCCTTGTCTGAGCTTTACAAGCAGCACACACCTATGGCACTCTCAGTCCTGATCAACCTGGAGAGGCAATGTAGAAAAACACAGAGGATTCTTCTGCCTGCCTCCTCTTTCACTGTCTCAAAGGTCCTGACCAAGACGCTCAAAGAGCTACTCCAGAGGTTAAAACACGCACATGACTATTGTGGTGCTTACTGAATCAGGCATAAGCAGAGATACCACTGTTTTGATCAAAGAGTTTTAAATCCTACACTAACTACAGTATAAGTCTATCAGGAGGTTCCTCTGGCAGGAGCCTGGAGCTTCTATGGTCAGAGCATCCCTCTGGAGATGAGGCAGGAGAACTGCTTAGCATCACAGAATCAACCAGGTTGGAAAAGACCCTTAAGATCAAGTCCAACCTTTACCTCAGCACTGCCAAGGCCACCACTAACCCGTGTCACTAAGGGCTTCATCTACACGGTGTGTGAACACTTGGGCAGCCTGTTCCAATACCTGAGCACCATCACCATGGTGCTGAGGCGAGTGGCGAGGCCCCAGTTGCTCCACAGCAGGGCTTGCAAACACTGGAAGCCTGACATGGACCAGTTTGCATTGAGATCCCACATTACATCATCGTTCCCCCTGCACCACAGGCCCACCAGAACCGACAGTCACACCCCAGAAACCCTTTTTCTCCCCCCAAACTGGTCATGCAAGGAAAACAAGGTTCATACTGACAGCTGCTGAGCAGAGGCTGGGCTGGCAGGGAGCTTGCATAGCACCACAGGAGCATGCTCAGCGGTGTTGGCTGATTCCTCACAGCAACAATGGAAAAACCCAGGAATCTCGGTGAATAAGCCAGTCTGTGTCCTAAGTCAGCCCTTGGATTTCCTCCCTTTCTTGGGCCTGTCTCGCCTCTGCAAGCGCTCCGCTGGGGCTCTGCAGCCAGGCTCGGGAGCACAACTCTCAACAAGCTCACAGTTATGCGCTGGGCTCCCAAGTGTGCACTGCAGCCAGGAACTGGCTGGAAATCAGTTCAAAATGTTCCAGTTCCAAACCCCACCCCACAACCCCTGGATCTCTCCCTTCACACTCACAGAAGCAAGCGCTGGGGCTTTTAACCACTTTGCTTTAGCCTGCTCTATGGGGAGAGCAAGGGACATCCCTGGTGTTAACTCATCTTTGCCATTGCTACCCCGAGAGAGGAGCCAAGGCAAACCCTAGTCTCAGCTCCAGCCATGATTTCCTTGTTTTGCCACCATCCCTTTTCCAATGCTTACACCTTTCCCTGTCCATAGCTTCCTTCTGGGAGCCACAGGAATTGCCACCCAGCAAACCTACATGCAGCAGGTCATCACTTTCTAGCATTTCATAGCCGATACCCCACAGGCTCTTCCACTGCTCCATTCCGTGTTGGAAGGCAACAGCCACTGCCCGACAGTGACACATGCTGAGAAAAAAACCCTCACACAGGTCTCCTGACCATGACCATGCATGTGTCACACTCAACTGCTCATAGGCAAAGACGCAGAAGAAATGAAGACTTGTCCTTGTTCTCCCTTTCTTGGCCAACTCCGAGGTGCAGCCTAGATCTGCAAGGCTTCAACCTTGTAGCTGCAAGAGCAACTACAGCACTGTTGGCCTCTGGCATGACCCTGTACCACTCCCATCATTTCCCATCCCTTCTCAGGCAAATTCCTATGAAATCAAGAAGATGAGATCCCCAAAAACCTTCCTCTGTGGTAACAGGACAAGATGCTTCTCCCCAAGCCAGCTGAGGCTAAATACATCCCAGAAGCTTCAGCACGAGGTGTCTGTGGAGCACAGCAGCGCTCCCTGCTATGCTGTTCAACCAAAACAGGTTGTTTCCCCCTCAGCTGATAAATGTGGGCCCTGCTCAGCTCAGCAGGGACCAAAGGGGCTCCCCACAGAGCAGGTCTCTGCTTGTTCTCCCTGTTGCAGAGAGGAAAACTGCCTCGGCTCAGCCTCTTCAGCAGCAGGGCCTGGCAGGACCTGGCAGGACCATGGATACTCCTCTGCCTGGTGCCAAGGGGTTAAGCTCACAGTAAGTTCCCAAAGCCAGTTGCTTCCAACTGGCTGCTGCCTGCGGTTTGTGGGAAGGGATTTTGCTTTTTAATAACATTATAAATAGGGCTGTGTTCAGCATGCTGCAAACACAGTTCCTCTCTTCTCTCCCACCCATCTCCCTCCTTCTCCTACTCCTCCTCCTGCTTCTCTTCCCACCACACCAATTCCACATCTGACCATGTACCGGCCAGGCTTTTTCCTCAGTGTCCTACTGGCATGTCTCGCCTCCATCGTGCAGGCATGTCCCCCGAGCTGCCACTGCCATGGTGGAGACCTGCAGCACGTCATCTGTGACAACGCGGGGCTGAAGAAGATCCCCAAGGTGCCCGAGCAAACGCGGCTTCTCAACCTGCAGAAGAACAACTTCCCTGTCCTGCCAACCAATGGCTTCCGTGACATGAAGAAGCTGGTGTCCCTGCACCTCCAGAGCTCACGGATCAAGGAGATCTCAACCGGAGCCTTCCGAGGGCTCAAGAGCCTGGTCTACCTCTATCTCACTGACAACCAGATCAGTGTCATTAAGCCAGGAGCCTTTGATGACCTCTCTCAGCTCACCTACCTGTACCTGGACCAGAACAAGATCCCAGACCTACCCAAAGGGGTCCTCTCCCCTCTTGTCAACCTCTTCATCCTGCACTTAGGCAGCAATAAGATCCAGGAGCTGAAACCAGGGGTCTTCAGTGGGGCTAAAGACCTGCGCTGGCTCTACCTCTCTGACAACTCCCTCACCAATCTCCTTCCTGGGGCCCTGGAGGATGTGGAAAACCTTGCTGTCCTCCACCTGGACAAGAACCAGCTGAGCAGCTACCCTGTGAATGCAATGAGTAAGCTGAGAGTGCTGGAGGAACTGAAACTTTCTCATAACCCAATTGAGGTCATCCCTGACAATGCCTTCCAGTCCTTTGGGCGATACCTGCAGACACTCCACCTGGACAACATGAAACTGAAGAAGGTGAGTCCTTTCTCTTCCATTTGCTCCGGATAAGAAACATGGGGCTTGATTTTCTTCTCCTTCACAAAGCCCTCTGTTTGCTGTCCCTCCCTTGCAGAGGAGAGGGGAGATGCAGGTCTGCAGGCTCTGCAGACATCAAGGCATTGGCCAGCCAACAACAGCTCAATTGAGGGATGAGCACACTCCACCCTTCTGTTGAGTTATTTTATGCAAACTCAAATTATCTGGTGTTGTTCAAACTCCCTGGAACGGCAGCACATTCCCTCCCAAGCTGGAGGTGACAGCAGACACTGAGAAAGGCATTTGGGATGCTCCAGGACAAATAGCAACCTTCCATCATGCCAGACACAAGGTGTGGGATGAGAGGCAGGTGTCTGCCTCCTACTCAAAGGATTGAGGAGCACTGCCACCTTGCAGAGCTCAACTGCTCTGCCTCCTTCCTTCAGCCTGGGTATCTGTTGTAGGTTGGGAGGGGAGAGGGCTATGAATAGCAGTGATTTCTCACCCATGCCTTGCAGGCAGGTAAGCATAAGGACCTTCACCTCCCCCCATGCCTCCCAACTTTACACGTTACAAAGAAAGGTTTGTTTATTGATGCTCTCTCAAAATGAACTCATGCAGCATCTTACAAAGGGGCCCTGTTCCCACTGGAGAGGAGGAGGAGGGACATTCAGGTATCCCAAATGGCAAAACAACCCAATTCTTTTTCCATGAGAAAAGGCAGGAGCATCACAGTCAGGGAATCACTTGCATTTGGACCTCTGAAATGCCAGAACAGAAACAAGCACAGTGCAAGAGCAGCAGCATCCTGATGTCCTAGGTGCACCCCACATAGCTGGAAAGAGAGGGGGCTGCAGGTAAGCAGAACAGTTCTCCCTGGAATGATGCTTTGCCAGGAAGCTCATAGACAAAGGGAATGCAGGTGAGGCAGGTAAGAACTTCCCAGCTGAGCAATACCCACCATGTGCAAGAAGATGCGATGGGAAAGAGAATTTCTTAGCAACAAAGAGCAACTCATAGAGCCTCACAGGGACTAAATTACCTGAAAGCTACCAGGAGTAGAGAGCACCAGAGTTTTCAAGGGGATATAGCACCCAAAATGCTGAAAAACTGGAATTAGAGCATGCCCAGGTGGAGCACAACACTACCTGTAACAGCTCAGTAGCACTCGGTCAGTATTTAAGCCCTTGTCCACTCTCAGCACTAACATCTCCAGGATGGGAATAAGCAAACTCAACACTGAAGACAACCTAGTGACCTCTCTAGGCAAGCCCTCAGACATGCTGTCACAGCACTTCTGTAGACAGCTTCTGTAGGTTTAATGCAGTTTCATCATGTGCAAGTCACAAATCACAGCTTAAATGCTGAACCAGCTGTAGGGACATCAGAGACCCAGGTTACACATTAGACTAACTCATGATGCTGGGGTGCTCCAGGGACATTTAGTATGTCCTTGGATTTGTCAGAAAGCAAGGATTAACAGTGCTAGCCAGCAAACCCCACTTTCTTCTGTTCAGTGACCCCCTGTGGACAGGACCTTTAAAGGTTCTTCTGCAGGCAGATGCCTCCTTTCCGCCCCAACAGCCCAATAGGACACCAGTCCCAGGGATCAGCACTGCAGCTTTAGGGCTCACATTCTTTGTCAGGAACACAGCTCAGAGCTTTCTCTTCAACTCCTCAAAGGCCTCATATCCAAACGGCCCCCGCATGAGCTGTGCACTGCTCGGAGACATCTCATCACAGAGGTCTCATGACCTCGGAAATCACCACCAAATATTTCAAGTGCCGCTGGCATCTCGATTGCAGCTCTTCCTCGTTCACAAAAACACTGTCCTCAGCTGTCTCCTGCAAGAGTTTTGAGCTGATTAAGTGCAGAACCCTTCCACTCAAAGCTATCCCAGCCTATATTACATCGAGTAGAACAAGGAGAGCCCTGAGGCTACTCCGCAGCTCCAGCATGGAGCTCCCGAAGCAATCCACCAGCATCACGGACCCCCATCAGTCACAAGCCAGGACCCACCACGTACATCATCATGAAGCCAGGCAATGGAAGCTTTACATACACCCTTCTCTGTGTGTTTATTGCCAAAAAAACTTAGAGCAGCAATCACTCCTCCATCTAAATAAGGGAAGAAATAACCCATTTCTTCACAAACGCGTGCTCTGGCAGGCAGCGCAGTGGCTGTAACCAGCAGATGTGAGCTCTCCTCATGGGGCTGGGAGAGGAATGAGCAGCTGAGACAGTACACCACTGTCCAAAGCAGAACGTGGCCAGGCTGCCGCCCCACTGCACGGTGTGCCAGCATCTCTGAGCAGCTCCCCTATCAGCACAGTGAAACCTACCGAGGTCAGTGCAGTGTTGAACCACAGGGGCCAGCCCCACTAACTGTCTAACAGCTCTTGCAGCCTCTTAGCTAAGCGCTAATCCTATCCAGCATTGCTTAATTTGGAAGATGACAAAAGTTCACGGCTTAAAATAGTGAGTTTTCCTTGTCAGGCTTTTTAGCTTAGACAGCTTGAACGCACCCTGATGGTGCCATCCGAAGTGCAGGGTCAGCAATGGGAGCACAGGTCCTTGGCTGGGGTAGGGGGGGCTCTGGTAGACCTAGTGAGCCTCCTCTCCACCCTTTAGAGAAATCTTTTCTCCCCAGCTTTGAGAAGGAGAAATGCTCTGTCATAGCCAGGAGGAGCTTTGTGCTTTGTCAATTACCCCCTCTCCAAAGCATCATCACTGAGAAGGTTTGTGCTGAAGGATTTGCTTTCAAGAAGAAACTTTCCAACCTGAGTAACCAGGAGGCGAAAAAAGCCAGGATGAGGCCTCAGGGAAGAGAGGAGCCAGGTCTACAGCCTCTCTCCTCTCTTTGGCAGCTTTTTTAAGGGAATCTGTCCCTTAAAACCTTCCCATTAATCAAGAAAAGATAGATCCTGCAGCATCCCCTGCAAACAACTCATTGGAGATGAGGAAAAACAGAGGAGGTTGAGATGCTGGAAACCCGCCTCTATTTCTGCACTGCTCAGATGCCAAGTGTATCTTTCCATTTGGAGCCCCCGGGCACTGCCAAAGTCTACAGCCCCTTCAGACGCCACAAACACTCCCTCCTTCAGCCATTCCAGGCACTGGGAGGGTTTCCAGCCTTGGAAAGGAATAACCCAGAAAATATCTTCATTTAGAACGGAGAAGTATGGCTCAAAAATACAGAAGGCTGCCAGACTTCTCTTTATTTAGGGATGTAGCACAAAGTCAATCCCACATGGATTTGGGATGGAGGTTTCTGCAGGCAGGGAACTCCATCACCCACGAGCCCACTAGCTTGATGCCTCTGTTAGATGTCCAAAGCTTCCAGCAAACCGGGACACCTTTCCACTGCTCTTTCAGTGCTTATACCACTAAGTCTTGAACAGAGCCACTCAGGTTTGAATTCCCCCTTCTCTAACTCAGCGTTCCTCATCAGAAACCTCTGTGCTTCAGTTTGCAGACAACGCATTTGCCGGTGTGACGGTGCTGAAGACAGCTCACCTGGAGAACAACCAGCTCACCCAGCTGCCCCGCAACTTCCCTTTCGACAAACTGGAGACGCTGACGCTGTCCCGCAATGCCTGGCACTGCAACTGCCAGCTCGCACATCTGCGCAAGTACGGCACCATGCATCCCTTCCCTGGGGGTCCTCACAAGAGAGGGATGCTAAAGGATGCATCCATCCTCAGCAGCTCGCTCCCCATCCTCCCCTTTCCACTTATGGTGGTTTGTGCCTCTCATAAGCTCCTGGTCTTCTTCCTTCCCATGTCCCAGGTGGCTGAAGGGCAATCGCACCCGCACCGAGGATACGTGCTCTACACCCACACAGTACCAGGGACAGTCCATCAGAGACACCCCGGCCCTCCGCACCTGCAAGCTCCCCACCAAGAGGTCCAAGAAGGGAAGCCGCCATTAAACACGTAAGATGGTTCACTTTTGGTCAGATCTACCAAACCTTGGTAGGGTTCTATCACTGATTTCTGTTTCTGACTTTAATAACACTAGGGTTTGGCTCAGAACAGCTCATCCATTCACCCATGGATACCTCTGCTCAGGGCTGCTCTATCTCCTGGCAACATTGGGCTCCATGAGCTCCCCAGGACAGAGAATCTGCCTGGAGCATCAGGGATGGAGTCAACCCTGCAAAACAAACACGGGGCTAAAGACAGGCCTGGGGCAGCAAGTAAGGGTGAAATGTGTAATTAAGTGTCAAAACAAGCATGGGTTTAGCCCACTCTTTCTCTGAGCTGGGGTCACAGATGCTTTACTTTTCTAACCAATCAGAGATGCTCAGCCTTTTGCCCTAGTAAAGGTCCTCTGGAATCCAGGGCAGGACATTGCTGGGAAATCTGGCCCCAGGCTGTCCAGCCCATGTGAAAATAGATTTCTTCCATAAGGAGCAGTTCCCGGTCCAGCACCTGCCTTTCAGCAACTACAATTCTCATCCAAGACACTCATGTATTTAAAAACAAGGGCAGATGCCTTCAAATGAGTGTCTCAGAAGGAGGAGGTTCAAGAAAGCAAATACTCTTTGAATAGAGTGTTCTGGGCCAGGAAGTGATTCAGAGACAGGGCTGACTTTCCTTTGAGCAATGAGCTTGCTGACATCCAAACACCAACTAAAAACCTATCACACAAACACCTTCCACAACTGGATGCTATCAAGAGTATTAAAAACTCAGCACACAGAGTAGCTAAAAAGCCACAACTGTCATCACTCCATCCCAAGTATTCCACTTTTCCCCATCCCAGGAATACATCTGGAGATTGTATGGATTCCAAAGGACTTTGGATGAGCCTGAAAGTTTATAAGCTCTTGGGAAAGGGAGGTTTGCTCATCTGTTAAGTGGAGTGTAGTGACTCTGCACTGCACTGTACAAACAAGGGTTGTCACTGTGCCCTATGGTAACAGAAAGGACAAGGCAGAAGCCTGAAACCCAGTTTGGTCCCCACTTCACTAAGGATATGCATAACAGGATGGAGAAAGTAAATTTATGACCAAAATGTCAGAGATGATGCCAGCCTTCCCAAAGTGGTTATTTCTCTGGCAGCGCCAGAGGTTTTATAGATCAGAGATGGAAATACCAGTCATTCCATATGGGGTGGATAAAGTTCTGCTCTGAGGATGGAAAAACTTCAGTTTTCTAAACCACAGTACTCAAATGTATTTTATTTACAGGTCTGGCCCTTCTTAACCTTCTTTCTCCCTGCCTAAGCTCAACTCCAGCTCACTCCTCTGTGATGAAAGTAAAAAACATGCAACAATTATACCTGTTTTTTATTATAGCACGTTCTATCCAGCTCTCTCAAACCCTCAAACAGGTTTACAGGTGTTAATGAGAAGGAAACTACTTATTCCAGGCTTGCAGAAGACAAAGCTTGGTACCTTTGGATGTCAGTGCCAAAATACAGATACAGAAACCCACTCAGTGTGGTGAGCATGATTCTAAGCCAGGCAGCTTTCTCAGGTGTCAGCTAGGGGGGTCTGTATTCATGACTGATGACTTGTATCACTGACTGTGTTTCAGGTGAAAACCTGCTTGGCAGTTCCTAAAATCTACCTGCCCTGGATTGTCTGAACAGGGACACCAAAATAATTCACTGTTCTTTAAAACCTCACTCTTGGGTTTCTTCCTTTACAAAGGAAGAGCTCATTGATGGTCGCTGCTTTGGGTAAGGTACTCAAGAGTCATGTAGTGATTTAGCAGAAGAGATCAGAGATGGGACTAACCCCTCTCCTCTGTAGGAACTCACAATGGCTCCTTGACTCCTAATACTTCACTTTCAAGGATGGGCTTCACTCACTATAAAAGCAAACAGACAAGTTTACTGATTGCTTGGAAAATCCCCTTAAACATATGGCTTTCTTTCTTCTTTCCCCCTAGCAGGCCCCGGTATGGCCTGTCCTGGTGACCGGTCACTTCAACCATCAGAAAACTACTGACTTCTGAGTCTTTCCTTTAAGCTTCTTCTATCAGGAAACACTTCTGATATATCCAGACACCTCCAGCCTCCTCTGAATCCCCGCTTCTCTGCTCATCGCAGGATGGAATCCACCTTTTCAATCTTTTCCGACATCTATGTATTTTAAAAGAGGCATTCTTATGCATGACCATGCTAAGACAAAGCTAACTTAGATCCTGCCGGTAAAACACAGTCATCTTTCCCAGAGGCAACATAACCCACATCCCCAATCAAACAATTGGTTGCTGTCTCTCCTTTTCCAGTGGAGTGGAAGCAAGAGGGAAGGTTGGAGCATCCTTTCCCAGTTGCTTGATCAGGAAAATTGGCCTCAATCCATACAAAGCAACTCCTCTGCCTTCCCACGGAGGGGATCCCTGCAGGCCAGGGCTGAGGGGAATAGGTGAAGCAATGACCAAGAACCGATGGCCTTGAGACCGAGCTGCCCTTTCATGCCAAAGGGCAGCAATCTCTTTAGGTTGGCCAGAAATCCTTTAAGCAAAGCAGTACTGGGAAACCCCAAAAGTGGAGCTACCTGAAGACTGGATTCCCTCCCACTCTGTGGGGTCTACCAAGACACACGTACATCCAAGAGGAGAAGGTGTGCGCTGCGCAACCTGGCTTGGGCACCCCTCCTCTTCTCCCTGCCCATACTCCAGAGGATCTAGCAGGACACTAGGATGACTGTGGTTTATTGTCACCGCTATTACAATACCACAGTTGCAACCTAACTGTGTTTTTAATCTGAAAGAGTTATATAAATATATGTATATTTATTCCTCTGTAATTGAGTGTAAATGACCTTTAAGGGGATGTCTTCCTCTGTCTCCTATGTAGAAACTGAATTGTATATTTTCTTATGTACATCTTCTGTATAAAGCTCTTGCTGCAAAGATGAATTCAACAAATCTCCCTGTGTCTGTCTGAGAGCTGGAAGATCAGAAGTAACACAAGACCGGTGGTACAAATATAGACTTAATCCTCTTTATCCTAAGGGCAGAGCAACTGGTTGGGAGGGTTTTAATATTTCTCTCTCTATAGAACAGGAACATGTGGCACCCAGAGAGTCCTGGGCACTTGCAGTAATGCCTGAACGTATTTTGTGAGGCTAAATTCAAGCCTATTATAAAAATAGGCGGCTGGCACCTGACAGAGTCTGACAACAGCACCAGGGCTGTCCTGGTGTTTTCAGCTCAGCATTAAAAGCATCAAATCCTGCCTCTGAGACAGCTGTAAGATGGATGCCCTGAGCTCCCCTAGTCCATGGCAGAACACACAGGCATCCCTGGAAAACCCTGGTGCTGATGTGGTCCAGGTCTGCCAATAATAACACACCTAAATCTTACTCTCAGCCCCATGCACGTTTTTCCATCACAACGGTCTGCTCCCTCAGCATTTGAAAGCAGCATGTTATTGCCTTTAAAGTAAAACAAGAAAATCCTTTTTTCTCTCAGCCATTCACTCACACACATGCAGATGGCAGAATCTGCCTATGAAACATGTCACCTGGAGTGGCACTGACCCCCTCCATAGGCAGGACATGTGCAAGATGCTCTTGCACAGGCCAAGGGTACAGGGACATGTGATGGAGCAGCAGCACATGTGGTCCAACACGTGCTGTCCTTCTGGCAACACAATGCCTGGTGTTGCATGCGTGGATGGCACCATCCCCACAGCCAAACACATAGTATGCAACATGGCTTTCTATCTGCATGCCATCCAGGATGGTGTAAGAAACCCAACAGCTCCACAGCAAGATGAACACATGCGCCCACCCACACTAATACAAACCAGCAACGCCTCTTCCATGATCATTCATCCTTGCAGCATGTACAACAGAAGGGTTTATGAAAGCTCTGAAACACACCAGCAGCTCAGTTTATAACTCTCAATGTAGTGTCTTCTCTTACAAAGCTTCCTCCCCAGACACCTCACCAGCAACAAGGTAGGATCCCCCCGCTCTTCCTCCCAGCCTCTCTACACCTTTGCCCCTCAGCCTGGCCTCTCACCCATGGTCCCATCACACCCAGCACTGCTGGGTACCACTGCGGTGCAGAGATGCCCAAGCTCAGGGTCTCACCAGGACAATCACTACTCGTAGCTCCAATCACAGCAACCACAACTCACCACCATCTCTGGCATGTGCATCTTGGTCATAGCCATCTTCATGACCTCAGGGGGAACAGGAGAACCTGCAATGAGTCCTGGAAGAAAGAGGAACAGATGACTGCCTTGGAAACCATCTATTTATTCCCAGGAGTGGTCCCTCAGAGGTTCTGCATTCCTAGATTTAAATGCTGGCGAGACCTTTGGGATACACTGGTTCCTGTCAAAACATTTTCTGTTTTTATGGATAGAGGTTGTAGTTATTCTAGAAGCAAAGGCTGCAGCAAGGCCAGTTTGTCTGAATGAATTAAGGGATGGCAAAGATCGCTCCTTAGGAAAATAAACTCCATAGCACAAACCTTGTTCAAGCTGCAGTTTCTAAAAAGGGACGATTCGGAGCAGAAAGAGGCACAGATTTTTAGCAGGACAAACAGTCCCATCGATCAGCACCACCATAAACCCAAAACCCTTTCATCCTGCTTTGCACAAGGCAGCCCTTTTGGGAAAGGGCAGATCTCATCTTCACTTGTTCTATCCTAGGATGGCACAGCAAAAGAGTGGGGTAATACATAGGCTTTGCTGGGAACAAGATGAGACAGGGTGATTTCCCACATAGAGCTGATTAGGTAATCTGCTTAAATGTTTCTTTCTGTTCCAGCACCACCTTCTCTCAGCACTGTCATTGCACCAAAAGGGCTGATGGCCTCCCGGTTTCGGCTCAGCTATTTCCAAGGCTGTCTGTGACAAGACAGAAAGCTCCAGCACACGTTATCACACCCTCTCCAGTATTTAGATGAAGGCAGGAAACTTAAGGTCAGAGAAATCAGAGTAGCTCTGCTTTAGGGACTGCACCAGCCTAAAGCATCTGCTGCCACATGGTGGTGGCTGGTGAGACAGTTGAGCAAACAGGCTACTCCTGACACTCTCCCTTGCAGATGAAACAGAAAAGTCCTTTCCTCGACTGCCTCAAGATGAGAGAAGAGTCCTAAAAATGCATATATTTTGAAGGAAATCCCAAGGAAAGGAAACACAGCATCAAATTCACAGTGAAACACAAAGCTCACACAACTAAAATCTTCCCTTCCAGAACAGCCAGTTGCTCGCAAAACTTAATAGAGCCTCCCAGCAGGGAACAGCAGGAACAGTAATACCCACTTTCTCGGGATTTTTCCATTTGAGTTCCAAGCCTTACCTCCCCGGAGACTTGACAGGTCATAGGAGTCAAAGTCCGGCTGGGAGAGCATGTCTATGAACATGGTTGGTGTGCCATACAGAAAGGAGCACCTTGAAGAAGGGGAGAGAAATGGTAAAGTTGGAACTAGGACAGTTTCAGCTCAGCATCCATCCCATCTTGCCCCATCCCATCAGAACAGCAGCACAGAAGCAAGCACAACAGATGCATTTTTCATCAATGCACGTATGCATACAGATACATAAAAATAGATGAGTGTATTATGCAGACACAATGATAGGTCTTTTGTTTTATGAGCTACACATGCAGAACAAGGTGGAAATGCAACTATCTCAGCCGTGGTGAGATGCGAACACACACCAGCCATAGCAAACCAAGCACCACCACAAGGTGATAAACTCTGCAGCAAAACACAAGCTCTCACTTCTCTCGAGACACAGCCTCCAGTGCAGCCTTCCCCTCGAAGCTGGGCGATGAGAAGATGCAGGAGGACCCGTGCAGAGCCATCACCATGCAGCCTCCTACCGACGACAGGCAGTGATAGAGGGGTGCAGGCAGGGCAACACGGTACTCCTGGGATCGAGCCAAACACAACAGTGAGGAGAGGAGATGTCCCAGCTGGTGCTCAGCCCATCTCCCTGCTGAAGAGCTACAATCTAAACAGAGTATCCCATGATTCACTGAAAACTTGCTGGAAACGCGACATTCACCTGTGTTCCCATGAGCTGGAAACAGGATGCTGATCTTTCCTGCCTTTAATAAGAATCAATTTGGAAGCTTTTCATGTCAAAATGTCATGCTGTCATTTTGCAACGCCTTGCCTTTGCTGGACTTTTAGGCCTGGTATCACTTATATATGACTTTATGCTGTGCCAGAGAAGTGGTAGTGCTGTGACAGGCATGAAGTGTGCAGGACTTGGCACATGCTGTTGATTTTGTTTTTAGAAGCACCAAAGGCTCTGAAGATTGATTGAAACAACCCAATATTTTCCTGTATCAAAGCTGCTGTATTAGAAAAACTACTTCAAAAGAAAATATTTGTTTTTAACAGTATTGAAACTAAACTACAAATAGAAAGGTCACACCCTGATAAGAGTTACAAGACTCATACGAGTCTCATGTATGCATGACACGAAATGAAGTCACATAAAGCAGATTAAAACCTTATTCAACAGAATTCAAAGCTAACATCCAGACTTGTAATTATCTGAAATGAGCACTCACCAAGATGAAAAGTGGTTAATTTCACATTTTTTCCCCAAAAAAGGCATCTTTTTCCTGCCCCCAAAAACCCTTCACATGGAACTGAAAAGAAACATCACTGAAACTCCACTGAAATGATAAATGTTACGGATGAGTATCCCTCAATGTCACTCGCAACTGAGTGAGCAACAATGCTCTCCACACCCGTGGTGTCTCTGTGGCCATGAAGACCACCCCAAAGTGTGTTTTCGTAAGACCCACCTGCTCTGTGAACCCCAGCCTCAGCCCGATCAGATGTGCGTTATTCACAATGTTCCTGTGGGAGAGGGTGGCTCCTTTGGGGCTTCCCGTGGTCCCCTGAAAGACACAGGGCACTACGCAGTGATGGGCTACGAGTGTTCTCGGATGATCTCACTCTTCATTCTCCATTCAGACCTGGGAGACTTATTTCCTCCTGTAACAGCATCTGAATCCCAAAACACACACACACACACACACACAAAATGGCCCAACTTCAATTGTCAGAACTCCCATGACACTCTCTCATCCACATCAACCCTTGATGAGGGGCTGAGCAGCAAGAATGGAAGAAGTGTAATTGTTAGAACACTTCCTTCATCCTACAGCAGAAGATGGGACCAGGGCTTGATCTCAGAGAGCAGAAGGAAAAAGGGATGGGATGCTCAGCATCCCACACATCTTTCCCTGTCTCCCCCAGCCACAAGGCATGGAGCAGGCAGGAGCACCTACTGAAGTGAACTGGATGTTTATGGGCTCATTGCAGGACAGGGTTTGCTGCACGGCTCTTAACTGCTTCATGTGACTGCTGTCCCCTGCCTGCATCACCTCATCCATGTGGAAAGTGCCAGGCAGCTTGGAGTCCAATGTGATGACAATGTTTAAGTTGGGTAGCCTGGCAGAAGAAAAATACCATTAACAATAGCAGAGCAAGGAGAAAACAGCATAGATAGGCGTACATTGGTTAAACCAAACCTCCAGGAGGACCTAACTTGTTCTCTTCACATGAGGTCCTTCTTCCACCCAAGCTTGTGTTGTGCAGCTGAGAGGACACAAGGCAGGACCAGCTGTGAGGTCAGTGCAAAGACAATCAGATATTCCTAACTCACCTTTTGCTCTTTATTTCCCCTGGGCTGGATGTTTCTATCTCGGGACATGACTGCTTTAAGATATTATAGTATTTCTGTGTTTTAAATTGAGTGGGAAACACCAGTGCCTTACAGCCAACCTGTGAAGGGAGACAGAAACTCATGAGAAGTCACATTGGATTGATGTTCAGGCCATGATACAGAGCAGTCACCGCTGACACAGGAATGTGCACAGCCTTGTCACCATACACACCACACTGGGATCTTCTCCATGACTGCTTGTTGTAAGCACATCATAGAATCAGCAATCTCCAGGCTAAACCTGGGGATTCTAAACTCTTCTTAGTAAGATTCATTGCATGCAGTGGCTTAAAGATTCATTGGAAAGCATGACATGGGTCTTTGCATAGTGAGGTTGCAGTAGCCATGATCCCAGGGCTGGGAACATAGAATCAGAGAATAGTAAGGATTGGAAAGGACCTTAAGATCTTCCAGTTCCAACCCTCCCACAAGCAGGATCACTGAGGGCAAATGCACTCATAAAACCCCTCAAGCATAGGGCAGGGTGCTGTTACTGTACCCCAAGCATCCATGTAGGAGAGCAGAGCTGCAGCCCAAGGTTCCCTCTTCTCCCAGGGGCAACACTCCTTATTGCAAGCACAAGACAAACAACGCGAGTTGTTGCCTCACATTAGGAGTCCCACCACTAACAAAAAGCCCAGTCCCAAAATATGGAGAGAAATCAATTATTTGAGCTGATCTGAAATGAGGAATTTTGAGGAACTTTGGGAAAACAACAAGACCTAAAGACCAGCTTTCAGGTCAAGCCAAGGTTTTGGTGTGGGTTTTAAAAGATGATCCATTTCCTAAGATTTTTGCACCTCATTTTAGAACATTATTACTCATTTTCTATCATTTTATAATTCTATAATTATTAATCAGCTATTTTGAAAACTTCAACATTTTCCTTTCAAACCTCTACATCTACACAACCCCAAAACAAAGTGCTTTAATTACTCCAAGAATTCCCATTTCTTTTTCAGCAGAGATTTGCTGAATCCGACCCAGATTTGAAATCCGCTTTCATCTTCCAAATAAATGCATTCTTGTCAAATAAACCCTTCACATAAATTATTTACTCAGCTGGTTTCATTATTTTCCCAAGGTCCATGAAATAATGAGACCAAGGCTCCAGCAATAAATTATTTGTAAGCACCCTCTAGGGTTTGTCAGAAGGGAAGACAAACATTTGCTCTGTTTCCTGGAACAGGCTGCCCAGGGGACTAAGGCTATTCTGGAATGTTTTGGACCTTTGGAATGTTTACTATTAGTTCCTTCAAAACCACTATTCTGGTCGAACTAGCTTTGCAAAAGAGATGTTACGTGAGGAGAGCAGCCTGCAGAGCAGATGCGATATGAGATAAGGGTCTCTAGTTGGGCTCCTCCTGCTTGGTGTCAACCTGAATGGCAGCACCCATCTTCAAAGGACCTGTTGTATGAATCTTGTCGTCAGTTTGCTTTTACAAACCATGGAAATACAGCAGGAACAGCTATTCAGCATGTATTTCTGTATATACCTAAGGGAGGGAACGTGGTGGAGCAAGGGAAACACCGCACATGCTGTCAGGATCCAAGAGGCAAAGCCCTAAAGTCTTCAGGAGTTTTGTTGTGCAAATAAACAAATGCAAATGATTAGGGGGTGAGGGACACCAGAGACCCCAGTGCCAAAGGTGCATGGAAAGGCTGGGAACATTAGCAAACCTGGGAGGGTGAGACAGGAATAATCCCCAATGGAGCTGAAACGTGTTTCTACTCTTACCCCATCAATATCCCATCTTACCCCATCTCCTCCTCAACTAGAGAAGGAAATCAAAGCAGACTCTGACACAAAATGATGGAAAGGAAAACAAAAGCCAGGTCTCCTTTGGGAAAAAGGAGAGCACTGCCATGCACGTTTCCACCTGGTGAGACACACAAGAGGGCGTTCACACTGGAAGAGATGTGCTTCACTGCAGCACTGCTTTCAATTCTAATGCACCAAAACACAAGTGAGACCACCCTATGAGGATTAAATGAAGGAGAAATGGCAACTCAAATTGCAGCCCAGCAACCAAATTACAGTTACTTATGCAAAAGTCTCCCTCTGTTGCCAGAAATTGTCTACTTTCTAGGTTAAGCAAGAGCTTGGATAGTGATGGGAAGACCCAGAAGTAATTGCGTCTCTTCTAGTATCAGCCTTTGATTTAAAGCTGAACAAACTACAGATGAGCAAATTAACTTAATTAATCCTAGGATTAATTTTTAGCCATCAAATGTTTAATAACCCGATTTCCTCATTACTGGAGCTAAGAAGCCAGAACAGTTTAAACTGATTGATGCTTTGCACATTGCCAACTGAAACCCAGGCAGGTATACAAGGGTGGCTGAGGCAGCAGGGATCAGACAGTTAGAAAGATGTCAATACCAGGTTAAACCTAAAGCCTAGGACAAATGCGGGAAGGAGAAATCAAGCTGCTGAGTCAGCTTGTCCCTTCTGAACCTTCCTCCTTCCAAGGTTGAAGTCCCAGATGGTGATGTTTGCCCAGAGCAGGAGGCAGGCAGGATGACACTGAACTGAGCAGGATGGCACTGAGCCAGGCAGGGCAGATGTGAGTGTGGGAAAGTTGGAACTGATTTAGACAGATGTTGCCTCCAGAGACTGCAGCCATGCTCTGTTACTGCTCAGTCTCTGCTGTCCTGGCTGCTAGCTTCTCGAGTAGTCTCTGGGTCACATACTTAGTCTTGTTTTCCTTATTTCCTAGAAAGTGGTTGCTGGCAGGTAGGGGTGTTATTGATGTCATATTGGCAGTAAATGGCTATTAAAGAGAGAGATAAGAGTGCAGAAGTCTCCCTCAGATAGACAGTGTCGCAGCCATGGGGAACAGCAATAAGTGGGAACTGCAGCATCCTCCCCTTGGTCACTGCATGATGTGCTCCCTCAACACGGCCACCACAGCCCTGCTCTCCAGCCAGCTCTCCCTGTTATGCCCATGTCTCAAGTAGAAGCTCCTCTACGCTGTGTCCCCACTATCCTCTTTAACAGACTGCTTCTTGCAGTTCTCACAACGAATCAGTTAGCATTATCAGCAAGTGCCACACAAACCTTACTGATGACAAACTCCAGCTCAAGGGCCTGGTAGGCTGGATTCACAGATACCTGAAAAGGGAGGAAGAAGAAGGATGGTCAGAGTTACCCTTGCCTTGAAAACCTTCTCTCCTAACACATATTCCAACAGAGAAGTTTACCCAGGAACAAGCCACGCTCAAAGCCCCTCCTGCACAACACACTAAGAGCTCACCACCACAGGGATTTCACAATCACCAGAGAAACTGGCTTAATCCTGTGTTTGCAGGAAAGAAAATGAAAAGAGAGGCTTATGTGAGGTCACAAAAACAAAACAGTTTCAGGAACAGAAGCCAAACCGCCTGTCTCATAGGCAGATATCTAATCTACTAAACTGAGGACTCAAAACTCAAGTGCAAGTCAGGTTTCCTGATGGACAACCATAAAAATACCAGCTTTATCTTGTCCAGCTCTCCACAGAAGCAGTACTGGCTACTGGAATTGAGCTCCCCATCAGGTTCATACTGAGCCACCCTGTTTCTGTGTCTTAGTAGACACTGGGATGAACTGCAGTAAAGAAAAATGGACCAGAAGGGAGGGTGCAGTCCTTATCATTGCGCACTGTCTGAAGTGCATTTTGGTGAATGTCCTAAGTCATACTATCAAATGAAAATTCGCTTTTGGAGATATGCAGCTTGTACTAGATTTTTAAGTGAGCTTTTAAACCATGAAGCAATACAGGCCCTATTTAGAAGGAATCTAAATAACTGGTAACTGTTTATGACAGCATCATGCTACATAAAAATGGTCCTACAGGCAAAAGTATATATCTTTCTATCATGAGCTGCTGCAAATCAGTTCACAGCAGTCTGTTTCTTGCTGCTCCTTCCTCTGTAGTCTGCTTTTCTACACAGTGGAGGGCAAAGATGTACAGATCTTGTCTAAACACTGGATTCAGTTATAGACAACATGATGGGTAAGTGCATGTTGAAGAGAGACAACAAACTTTTCTCTCCAGTATCCTCTATTGCCTCTTTGTCTCTATTTTCTCGCCCTGCTAAAAACCAGACACAGCATCACTCCTTACCAGGATGATTCCTGCCTGGGCAGTCGCAAACTGCATGAGAACCCACTCGTACTTATTGGGACCCCACATTCCGAGCCGGTCTCCCTTCTTCAGACCAAGAGCCAGAAGCCCAGCTGCTGCCTGGTCCACCTGCAAAACACAAGGCAAGAACCAGAGCATCACCCACAGGATGCAGTGAGGGAATGTTTATCTCTAGGCACCACTTTCTGGGGGAAAAGCATCATGTTTGCAACTGAAATCAGACAGAATATACCTCTGCTGCACTGTCATCCTGCTGCATCTTCAGTGTCACAGACCAGTCCCTGCTTAGCAGGTTGATAAAAAGCATAAAACCAGGTGTGGAACAATACAACAAAGCACAAAGGAAACCAAAATAGATAATTATGTACCAGTAGTTGAAAATTAACTCTTGCTCAAAGTGTATTTAGTGTCTAGCTCCTCATTGACTCAGCTTAGGACTAAGCTTTACCTGTCTACACTGCTGGATCTGCCTCTGCTCCATCACATCACTTCTAGAACTCAGGTGAAGAAAACTGCATCAAGTGATTTTTGGCCAATTTCTGTCTGGGGTTTCTATCCTCATCAATTCCTCATCCAGCCACTATATTAACATAACTACTGCAAGATGGTGCGTTTCAGGTGTGCAGATGCATGTAGAAATATTCTGAAGTATTCAGGAAAGTTTTTGGTAGCCTTGGTATGTTCTCAAATGAATTTATGAAGTCAGGAGATATGAATGTGAGAAACAGCTATTCTCTGATTTAGTGCTGAATTACGGCCTAGGTTTTAAAATTAGGGCAAATGCAGGTAATCTTGTTTATCTGAACAGATGTAACCCAAACACCTGTAAATCTAAAGAGACCCAAACAATTTTTCCTATCCAAAATAATATCATACATTTAATAGAAACTTCTCAGGCTTTGAAATATTGCCCCTCCATTCGGAATACATATAAACATATATTTGTGTGCAATACGCACACATACACACGCACAGATACATCCACAAATAATTTCGTGCATGATATTGAGACCAAGTCCTTGACTTTGCTCAGCTGCCTTCATGCTTGGATTAGAAACCCCAACACGCTCAGAGCCTCTGACAGTCAGAGCAGAGTGACTAACACAAGAGCTGGAGCCTGCTCCACAGGAGAAAAACACCGTGATTCAGCCCATACACATCAGATAGGGCTGATAATATTTAAGTATGAAAGTTCATTCTGGGATAGTCAGTGAGCATTTTGCAGAAGCTTCTCCCTGCTCTCAGAACCCCAAGGACAAAGGCAGCACTGGTGTGTGTGCTGAGGAGGTGCTGTTAGAAGCCACTTTCCATGTCTCCATGATGCCTGCTGCTGCCATTATCCACCCACCCAGGCCCTTCAAGGGGTGAACCAGGCACTCACCTCCTCTTTGAGCTGAGCAAACGTCTTTCGAACCCCATCCCGGCAGAAGACCAGAGCCTCACGGTCAGGAAACCGCTCGACGGTCTCATCCAAACACTGGCCTGTGGTTTTGGTGAGCAGGGGGATATCTGAGGTCCCCTGGATATAGCTGTTGGTCAACCTTAGGGAGGCAGAGGGCACCCCCAGGTGCAGGGCACTGAGGAAAAAAAGCAGAAGAGACTATTTATTAATATAAGCCATTAATATCATCTTCCTAGAGGGATCATCAACCTGCTCACAGCACCAGGAGTACCCAGTGCATATCCCCACACAAATGGGAACCACAGGCAGCAGCTTCAGCAGGTTAAGAGGGTGCTGAGGCACTGGCAAAGGGTACCCAGAGAAGCTGTGGCTGCCCCATCCCTGGCAATGTTCAAGGCCAGGTTGGACACAGGGGCTTGGAGCAACCTGCTCTAGTGGAAGGTGTCCCTGCCTGTGGCAGGGGGTTGGAAACGGATGAGCTTTGAGGTCCCTTCCAACCCAAATGAGTCTGGGGTTCTGTGATCTCTTGGACAGGTTATGGACTCTCCAGTTTACTGGGAGATGACAACTGGGTCTGGTCTTTCTGCAGCATTAAAAAGTGCAAGTAACTTGCAAGGAGCTCAATCAAAGCAGTTTGCAGGGAAATTTCCCCAACCGAACTGCTGGAAAGAGCAGATGACTGGGAAAGTTACAATTAAAGTCAGAGATGAGTCTCCAAAACGATCTGCGGAGAAGAGTCTAATCCTGAAGAACAAAAATTGGTTAGAAGAGCTCAAAGAAGTTGAGCTGTAACCGAGAGCCATCTGCAAAGTAACAGTCTGTGCATACAGCAGCAAGTGGCTGTATGTTCTTTACTACCTCTGCCAGTTAAACTGCAGTTTATGGCAACGAAGACAGCAGCAGTAAAATGAGGAGCTACCAATGAGATGAGGGGGAAAAGTGCCCACCACCTAGGCAGGAATGGCACAACAAGACCCTTGAGAGGAGCACAGAAACACTGAGGCCAAGCTGGAGAGGGAACAGAGTTAGGAGAGACAGCAGTGAGCACATGCGAGCAGGGAGGTAGAGAAAATCATTCTAAAACCATTCAGGCTTTCATTGATGTCTGATCAGTGGAAAAGCAGTGACCTCACCTCAAACCGCAGCTCCTCACCATCTGAGTGCTGCAGTTCTTGCCCTGGTTTCAGTCTCCATCTCCTCCCTCTGCCTCAGCAGCCCCCATCACCAAGCAGCTCTCTGCTTCCTCTGTCCCTCCTCACTTCTTCCCCACCTCTTTCCATGGTCTCAGCTGCTCCATCCCCACATTAGGAGATGAGTAGGAAGAACAGGGTTAAGTGACACTTGTCGGGTGCATAGCTCAGAGGCAATGCAGTGTCTGCACATTCAGTGTATAATGGGGGAGTCCCTGCCCTAGAGAAGAAAACGCATCAGCTTGAACTCAATTTCCCCCCATTCATTACGGGATCAATATTCTGCAAAGACTTGGTGCTATTTACTATGAAAGATTTTCTTTTCTGCTCACAAGAAACAAAACTCAGCATGAAATCACTTCCCTTGTGGGGTGAGCTCAATCACAAGAGAACAGGGATTTTACCTTCCAGGGGGAGTTTTGCTCTGGGAGCTAAGTAATGCCCTCACCCTCTTTGCCCCACTGCTTTTGGGCAGCTGGAGGAGAGCAAATAAACCGGCTTCCTCTTGGGTCTCAGCATAAACACTGCTCTCAGAGAACATGTGCCTTTCTGTTGGCAGCAACTCCAACAGCAAGACCCCCCGCAGTGCCTGCAAAGAGCCAGCCCCAGCATCAGGCAGAACTCCATAACCCTGGAGTTTGATGGTGTAACTGAATGGAGAAACATCAGAGACTCAGGGAAAACGCATTCCTGTTGTGTCAACTGTGAAAGTCAGGCGAGGAGCCACATCCTGGCAGCTCTTGGTGTTTATCTCTGATCAGCCCCAACCACTGTTTTATAGTTGTTGATATAAGATAACCAGCTTCATTTTCAACTCTTCACCAGTCTCTATAGGCAGTATCAGACGGGACAAGAGGTGAACACAGTGCAGAGTAAACTTCTGTGCCCATGACAAGCACACCTCATGGCTACCAGAGGACATTGACCTGAGCTTCAGTGCCATTCACCCAGCACACGGAGGACAGGAGGAGGACCCTGCCCTGACTGCAGAGTTCATACCCAGAGAGGTTCACAGGCTCCCCTGCTAACTCCTTTGCTCATGGACACCTTTCACACCAAAACAAGGCCTTCTGGGTCTTTTACGTAGCACAACTGCAATAAAAGGGTGGTTAAAGACAACCCTGCTCTGTCCTCACCTCTTCTTTACTCTTTAAAGAAACTCTGTTGAACAAAGAGTCAATGAGGCTCGCACTAGGGTTTTTGTTTGCTTCTGTTTGAGGAAGGATCAAGTCCCCAGAGCTTTCAGACTCCTACTACAGCAGACTGTCTGGTTGCATTTTTCACTGCACCTCCCTCCCCTCTGGGCTTTTCTGGCCAAAAGGATAAACACTGCCTAACTAGGACCAGAACTGCATAAACTCTACTATAACATTACTAGAAAGACTTCACTCGCCTAAATATGTGGTCTTTTTTTCCGAGATCTTTGTAATCCTGCCTCTCGGTTTCACTTCTGGGCTGGAGTTTAAGCTACAGTGAGCTCTTTGTCATGCTTCACTTCCGATTCTGTTTCCTAAGAATAGATTCCAATGGCAGTCTGGGTCCCAGCCACACACACATGGGCTTCCACCACTTTACTCCTAATCCCAACCCTGCTGAAAAGGAATACCTGGACCCTCTGTGTGGGAAAAACAAGGGCTGCTGCCCACTGTTCTTGGGAAATTGCTCCCTGGAAGTCTGAGTAGGAGGCTCTGAGGATCAGTTAATCCTTCCAAGCCTTTCCCAAAGCCAGTTGCTTTTCTACTGCTGATCTTTCCCATGAACTTGCTCCAAGAGGCAGCACTGAAGAAAAGCAAAGCAAAGAAGTGGCCTGGCCCGCTCCAAACCCCAGAGATCCTCAGTGCCTCCCACCACCCTGCCCGAGCCTGGGGTCTGCACTGCCACCCAAGGACAGGGACACTCAATGGTGCCCACAGGTCAGAGCGCTGAAGGAGGACAGGGAAGCTGTTTGATACACTTCACATTACTACAGTCAGGAGGGAGCTGCTGCACAAAGCCACACACTACACGAGGCTCATTCTTGCCCTTGATCCCCCCCCCAGGTTGGGGTGGGAGGCAGACCCAGGGGATGCTGCTCATCTCCTCCCACTTTGGAGAGACTTTAAGGATGCCAAAGGACAGCAACACACACTGAAAGTGAAACCTCCAGCTGAACCCCCACCTCACACAGCCACTCCCTGGCTGGGCACTCACATTCCTCCCTGTCCCACATCATACATAGCCTCCATCCCCTAAAGCCCCCATCCCCTAAAGCCTCCATCCCTGTCTCTACAGCCTCAGTGCCCTAAAACCCCTCATCCTCAGCCTCCACAGCCCTCCATCCCCTATAGCCCCCCCACACCCTCTCGCCTATGGCCCCCTGTCTCCCTAAAGGCGCCCATCCCTTATAACCCCCAGCCCTCCATCCCCCTCTCCCGGTCCAGGTCCTACCTGCCGGGGGGGGCTCCCCGCCGCCCTCCCGCCCAGCGCAGGAGGGTCACCCCACTGCGGAGCAGCGCTGCCAGTCGTGCCGTAGCCATGCCCGTATCAGCGAGGGTAGGAACCGGGGCGAGAAATACAGTACGGGGAGGCCGTGGACACCACGGCCCGCCCCAGCCCCTGCCCCCGCTCTCTGCCGTCCCGCCCCGGAGAGCTGGGGCCACCTTCGACCCTGGCTGGGAGAAAGCGCGTTGCGGGACCGAACAACGCGGCCGCCCTGCCCGTGCCGCGGGGCAAGCAGCCGGGGGTCGGGGCAGGCGAAGCGGGGACCTCCTGCGGCAGCACAGAGCCTCGCCGGATACCTTCCCCCTGTGCCTCCATCCCTCTGCTACTCCCTATCACGGCTTTTCCATCCCATCAGCCCTTCCCTCCTCACCCTAGCCCTGGCCTTGTGCCCCCCGAAGAAGTCCCATACCCTTGCTGAGATGGACTTGGGTGCGGGGCGATCATCATCATTTGTCCCTCCTTTCCTTCACCTGCGCTGCTCAGCGCCTGCACCCTCTAAGTCACTGATTCGTCTTCAGCCCCATCTGCTCCCGGAGTTCGGACGGGCACACCCTGGCTCCCAGCTTCAGTGCTCCCTGCCTGCACCCTGCAGGAGAAAAAGGAACAGCAGAGCTACCCCGGAGCTGGGCAGGGTGAGATCATAGAATATAAGGGTTTGGGTTGGAAGGGACCTTAAGATCATCCAGTTCCAACCCCCTGCCATGGGCAGGGACACCTCACACTAGACCATGTCACCCAGGGCTCTGTGCAGCCTGACCTTGAACACTGCCAGGGATGGAGCATTTACAACTTCTTTGGGCATCATAGAATAGTTTGGGTTGGAAAGGAGCTTAAAGATCATCTAGTTCCAATCCCTTGCTGTGGGGAAGCTGGAGTTCAGGGTGTCTGCAGCACATCAAGCACAATAGCACTGATGAGCAAGGGCATCGATACCAGCCTCACAACAGCGAATCTCAGCCACCAAAGTCATAAACGTGCCCACAGCACAGCCGCAGAGTGAAGCACTGACTGCAGCTCTCTGCTGTGAGATACTTGGGTTTCAAAGTTTAGAAGCAGGAAGGCTTCACACCCAATGTGAATGCTGTTCACAAGGAGTTTGGTTGGTGGCTGTGGTGATGGTGGTTAGTTTTGGTAGGAGAAGGGAGATTTGTGTCTTTGAAAAGGGAAAAATTGGCTGCAGCGGCAGAGGGGACACTGGGTGAGGCAGGACAGGGATCTGCAGAGGGTCTGAGAATGGTCTCCAGCATGACCAGTTCCTGCCCCCAGGGCCACAACAAGGATTGTGCAATCAGGATTAGATCCTTCTCCTTGCCGGTGTTCCTACAGCATTCCTCTAGCAGAGGGTGCAAATGTGCTCTGTGCCATGAGTCACCTACCTCATGGAGGTTCCAAGTCGTTCTAGCCCCACACAGGTGCCTCCATGTAAGGGGTCAGTCTGACTAAAGTCAGTCACTCCATGAGTTTATGCATTTCCACAGGTGACATAAGGCTGTTTGATGTTAGTGGCCAGGAGCTTTCCTGACACTGTTGCAGCACAGAGCAGTTATCTTTGTGCTGCAGCCACGTCAAAGTGTGCTCAGTGTTGTATAATTACAGGGAAAAAAACCCAAACTGCTTGGGGTCCAACCACATCACTTCTAATCAGCAAAACTAAAGCTGACTTCCAGATTGATTTACCCACATTCCAATCATTACCCTGCAGGGTGAATCCCTGTTACGTATTAAACCAAGAATTATGCAGGACCTGATATGACCTTGATTTTTGGGTACATTTGTTGACGATTGTCAAAGCCTGAACCAGTGATGCTTCCTACATCATTTGGGATCTTTCCTTTCTAATGAGTGAAGGTTTTAAGATCTGCCTTCGAGTTACTCACAAATGAGCAGCAGGTTTGTAACTGATCTACACCCTCGGTTTTCAGTGAAGAGCCAAAGGCTCCTGGACTCGTGTCAGCCCAGAGGTGCAGATTTCAGTGTCAGCAGAAATGCATGGACAAAGGCCTTTCCCAGAGATGTGGAGGGTCTTGCCCAGGTTCCAAGTTTTAGTGCCTAAAGGAGCTGACAATCTGGAGAGGGGCTTTTTATAAGGGCCTGTAGGCGGTGATGGCTTTAAACTCCCAGAGAGGAGATTGAGATGAGCTCTTAAGCAGAAGTTCTTCCCTGTGAGGGTGCTGAGGAGCTGGCACAGGGTGCTCAGCGAAGCTGTGGCTGCCCCATCCCTGGCATTGTTCAATGCCAGGCTGGATGGGGCTTGGAGCAAACCGCATTTAGTGGCAGGTGTCCCTGCCCATGGCAGGGGGCTGGAACTGGATGAGGTTTAAGGTCCCTTTCAACCCAGTTCATTCTATGGTCTCCTGGATAAGACCACATTAACCTCAGGCAGGTTTTGTTACATCTTCTATGAGACAAATCCTTGTTTGCCATTTTGGGGCGCCTTTGCTCAGCCTTCAGGTCATGACCTAACACGGTTGCTGTGTTTAGACTGAGATTATCAACCACTCGTGGGGCAGTGTGTGGCTGGGGCTAGGGCTGATGTAGCTGATACAGCATCATTGCCTGCGGACCCGGGCTGTGTCCCCTTCCCCTCCGGTACACGCGGAACGCCCCAGAGGTACGGCAGGACTCCCGACATCCTGCCCGGCTGCGCCCCGCGGGTACCCCGAACCGCCTCCGGCGCCCCGCTCCGGGCCGGCAGGGGGCGCGCCCGGCCCCGTTCGGACGTGGACGCGGACGTGGACGCGGAAGTGGGTGGCGGGGCCGAGCCGAGCCGCCGTGCAGCCCGTTCCTCACGACTGTCGGAGCAGCCCTGCCGCCATGTCGCGGGGCGGCGGGAAGGGGCAGAGCCTAAAGGATAAACTGGATGGCAACGAGCTGGACCTGAGCCTCTGTGACCTGAACGAGGTGCCGGTCCGGGAGCTGGTGAGCGTCCGGGCCGCGGGGCCCGCTTCTGTCCGTGGGAAGGGGCTGCGCGGCGCAGCCAGATGTGCGCGGGGGAGCCAGATGTGCTGACGGTGCGTGTGAGCTGTGCTGGAACCGGCAGGGATGAGGGATGATGTCCTGCTGGCCCAGCGGCTGCGCTGCTCGCATCCATTGTAGGATTCATGCTGCCTTTAGACCCATCTGGACATGGCGCGACCCCGCAGCGGTGTCGGGAGGGTAGGGATGTACCTCGACGGTGATCCAGTGCTCTGCTTCTCTTTCAGGCTGCTCTTCCAAAAGCCACTGTGTTGGATTTGTCCTGTAACAACCTCATTTCCTTGCCGGTAAGGTGCTAGAGAGCCTTGGTGGGGGTGAGTCGGCTGGGAAATACTGAGAAAGCGTAACTAGTGCTTCCATAAAGGTTTGCCGGGAGGGTTGGAACCGGCGCGTCCTTCATCCCAGGATGGCTGAATGACTGTCCTGTGGATGACGGGTCCATGCGGGTGGTGATTGCACTGCATAAAGATTGCAGTGTCTGCGTGCCAGAGACTCCCCACACGAATCCAGAGCAGCTCCATCAGCCTTGGGGGCTGGGGTTTGTTTCTGGTGCTGACTAGAGTTCTGTTCATGCTTGGGTTTTAGTCAGACTTCTGCAGTTTGATGCATCTGGTGAAACTGGATTTGAGTAAGAATCGGCTCCAGCAGCTGCCCCTGGACTTTGGGCGCCTGGTCAACCTGCAGCACCTAGACCTCCTGAACAACCGTTTAGTCACCTTGCCAGTCAGCTTTGCACAGCTCAAGGTAAAACTGCTTGCTGGGCAGTTACATAAAGCTTTGGGATGCAGCCCAGGGTCTTGTGATCCTTCTCAAGTTGATTTCTCTGGTAAAGTATCCATCCTGCTGATTACCCGTTCCAAAATCCAGCTGGCTCTGCACAGCACCTCAGTGGAAATGCTCTCACACCTATTGGAAATGTCTCTGCTCAAGCTCTCTGCTTATCTTCTGTACCTGTTTCATTCATGTGAAAACTAAATAGTCCTCTGCTTCTGCTTTGGATCTCTTAAATAACTGCAAGACTACCGTGCTCTTACAGCCTCCTCTTTATCATTCCTGCCTGCAGAACCTGAAGTGGCTGGATCTGAAGGACAATCCCCTGGATCCTGTCCTGGCTAAAGTAGCAGGAGACTGCCTGGATGAGAAGCAGTGCAAGCAGGCTGCTGTCAAGGTAAGGAATTTACTTTTGTTCTGGTTTTCCTTACTTGCCTTTGTCAGTGGGTGTCCTTCCTCTTTTTGCTTAGTGACCTGGGCAGCTGCTGCAGCAGTTTGAATTATCTTCAGCCGGTGAAGTGCAGGTTCACTGCACTCACTTCACTGCTGCGATGCCTGTAGAGAGCAAACACAGGGATGAGTAGGATTCTCTTCCATTAGTGGAGTTAAGAGGGGAGTAAATGCTAGTTGCCAAGAAAGTGGAGGCATAATCAGACAAAGTAATCCATATCCAGAGTAAAAAAATGTCTGGAGTTCTAGCAAACTATAGGCTCATGTAAGTAGAAGTGGTCTGTGAGCCCCCTGTATTGGCTGCCACCAGGTTGATTTGTAACGGGGAGATCTGTTTCTTAACCATAAAGGTTCAGGCAGGAAGGTGAAACCTCTCGTCAGAGCCATACCTGTAGGGGTAAGTGAGGTTGAGTCAGCCCCAGCTGGTGTCCTCAGCCCTGCTCCTGCTGCTCTGCTTTGAACTGACTGTGCAATGAGCCCTCTGCAGAGCTCTCAAGTTGTTTTCTTGGACCTTGAAGGTGCTGCAGCACATGAAAGCCATCCAGTCAGAGCAGGATCGACAACGGCAGCAGAAGCTCCAAGCAGAGCGAGGTGAGCACAAAGAGCCCTCATGTACTGAGGACTGTTTCTGATGTCTCACACACCTGAACATGCTAATTGCCATCTAACATATTTGTAACTGTCAAAATCCTGAGGCTCAGGGAGTAGTAGGGTAGAAAGGCTGGAGGGAGAAAGACTGTATGGGGATAACTGTGATTTCTTGCCTGAATAGCTAGATCTCTAGATGGAATGTGCTGTAGTTTAACTAAAAAATATGAAAGCAGAGCACAGGATTTAAGTGAAGCCTAATTCTGAGGGAGCCAAATGCAAGGTATGCAATACCCAACAAAAAAAGATTAAAACAGGATAGTTATTTGATTGGTTTCCTCATTCCAATTGGGAACAGATAATCAGGTAATAAGGAGGAAGGCAATGACAACCCTTTATATAAAAAGGAAAAAACTTCCTATTAATCCCCAGAGATGGAGAAGAAGCGTGAAGCAGAACAGCGAGCAAAGGAGGCTCAGGAGAGGGAGCTGAGGAAGCGAGAGAAGGCAGAGGAAAAGGAGCGCAGGAGACGGGAGTACGATGCTCAGAAGGCTGCAAAACAGGAGGTGGAAAAGAAAACTAAAAAGGAAACTGTGCAGACCCGAAGTAAGTAGTATCTGTTTGGGGTGGGATTGCACCAGATTTCATCCTCGTTACACTTTGATGCTGCCTCTTTTATGGGGGGAACCCTTAGGACATGTGTCACTGCTGTGTCCTTTTCTCCTTCATCTGTGTTCCAAATGAACTGCTGAGCTAGAATATTCAGAAAGTTCTTCATCTGTTCTAGGGAGAACTTGCCTTACTTCTTTTTAAGCATACTGAACTATATGTGCAAAACCTTGTACAACACAGAGGTGCTTTATACCCTCTCCACTGCTGCCCTGAAACTAAAGCTGAAACTTTTCATCCTATACATCCTAAACACAAATCCTGCACATTTACTTAAGTGATGAATATTCATGACAAAAGACAGCCGCCGCACAGGCTGAAGTATCTTACCCGAACAGCTCATTTCTGAACAAGACTTAAAGACACTTGACTAATCCCTCACGTTCTGTCTCATAAATGTTCTGGTTACAGAGCCCGCCTCCAGCTCTCGTCCCCCACAGCCGCCCCGGCACAAGCACTCTTGGTCACGGTCAGTGCTTAGAATCCTGCTCTTTCTGCTGCTGTGTGTCCTCTGTGTTTTGGCCACCTGCAAGCTGACAGAGCTGCAGCGTCAACCTCTGTGTGTCAGCGTGAACACTCTCTACGAGGACGTGGTTGCCGCTCTGCAAAACCACAAAACCCTGCAAAACATGCTACAACAGAACTCGCAGCAGTGATTGTCCTGGATGGGCACTTGCTTCGTCAGCATCTCCTTCCACCATCTACGCAGCCAGAATTCCTATGGAATTGTGTTCTGATGAAACTGCTTTTAATCAGTCAGCATTGGTTTGCTGGTCCACTCCACACAAAGCAGAGTTATTCACATCATCTTTGCTGTGTATGTTACCCAGTTGGCATGTAACTCCCATTACTTGTCCACCTTAACCTAAAGTCATTAACACTTCTTACCTCCATGGGATGTTTACCCAGGTAGTAGTGAGATACAGAAAGATGCCAATCTGTTGGAGTCAGGAAAAGAGCCTTTGCATTATCCAGGTAGCTATAGCTCTGTCTTGGAGGTGGAAGGTTTTTAATACATATCCATTCCTTGCTCTCATTTCTACTTGTGCTAAAATTGATGATATGGCTGTATGGGAATAATAATGAAGGCCTACTTCAGGACCAATTACAACTGTGTAGGATGGCTGTGCAGCCATGTGTTGGAGCGAAGAAGCTGATGTACTAGTGAAAGGAGCTGAAAATTTTCAATACAACAGTTTTCGCAGCAATTTGTCTCAACTGCATGTTTATGTTGTAATGTGGTTTTAATTTCAATTAGCTCTTTTAGAAACAGCCACACATTATTTCTAAGTACATACAGTACTGATTTCTAACTACATTGAAGCAGCTGGTGAGAACAGAGCGGCTGCAGCATAGGGAAGGCTTGGGGCCTGCCTGGAGGCTGGTTTTGTGTCTGAGACCCAGCATCAGGGTGCTGGCAGTAGCTGTGGGTGCTGAGGCAGCCAGGCAGAAAAGAGCTTTGCCTCAGGGCTTGCTAGGAGGTTGATTGCACTTAAAGAAAACTCGCCTGTGCAAATGCCTATGAATTATTCATAGTTTCCTTACAGAGAAAAGCAAACAGATGTTTATCATATCCTTAAAGGCTGTGTGAGTACTGAGATGTACACATATTTTTAAGCATGAATATTCTCTGAAACTCTGCTACAAACTCCACTGAGACATTCTACATTAGTCACAGAATCGCTCCCCTCTCTTCTTCTTTTACGTGCAAAAAAAATCCAGCAATATTCAAAGCAACATTTCCTCCTGCAGCAGCTAACAGGAACCTGCTACTTAAGTTCATGGAATCACAGACTGGTTTGGGTTGGAAGGGACCTTAAAGCTCATCC
>WYDI02028422.1:0-11006 GCA_009867235.2 Psittacus erithacus
CTTCTCCACAGGGCTGCTCTGAATCTCTTCTCTGCCCAACCTGGAGCTGTGCCTGGGATTGCTCCGACCCAGGTGTAAGACCTTGCACTTGGTATGGTTAAACTTCATAAGGTTGGCATCAGCCCACCTCAGAAGCGTGTCAGTATGAATATGAAAATTATTATTTCCTAATGGTGAACAGTCACATCAAAAGTAGTTTCTTGGTGAGCTGTTTGCTGACAATGGCAAGTACTGCATCAGCTTAATCTGCAAGTACCAGCCAGCTATAGTAGCGGCAAATTAACACCCACTTCAAAGCTCAGTTAGTCTCTTCCACATCTAGTATTTCATTCTGTGGAAAAGTATAAAAACTTATTTAATGGAAATTTGTTCTCACTGATTATAATGGTGGGAACTTGTGGTAATTTCATATCTAGAACCACATATCTTCCCTCGGGGCTTTTGTGCGGCATTAAACACTGTTTTCAGGGAATGGAGCTGAAGGACTTTATGTCTGAGGTAAATTTTAGCCTCATTTCTGACTTTGAACAGTTTTGCATCAACCTCTTAGTTGCCATAGCTAGGGATGATAACTAACTGATGCTTGTTTACAGCAGTGATAAACAGCTTCTAGTATACTCCTGTTTATAAATTCTGGGACTTCTGTGTCACATCACACAGCCACAATATAACACTGAATGCTTACTTTCAGTAACTCATTCAGTACAACCCTCAAGTCTTCTTGAAAGCTATTGATTTCCAGAATGCAGTTGCCCCCCTACTGAAGTGCTATGACAGCAGACTTGTAGGAACACTTTCACAGCTTCCTTACTTGTCAGAACCAAGACCAATGGCCCTGTGATACTGCAAACCAGAGAAAACAACTCTCAAAGAAGAAAAGATGTGCATGAGCATTAAACCACCAAAATGCAGATTTTTCATGAAAAGGTGAGGAGAATTTAAACTGAAAATAACAAAGAAATGCAGAATTATGTAGCTCTCACGAGAAGGGCTCTGTAAACAATTACAATAATTTAAATTTTGAAGACTAAAAAGATACCAGGCACTGCACCTTTACCTCTAGGCTGCATCTGGAATACCGTGTCTACTTTTGAGCCCTCCAGTATAAGAAGAATACTGATCAGCTTCTCCAAGTCTATGCATGGGACATAAGATGGGCAGGGAGTTGACACACATGCTCTGTGAGAAAAGGCTGAGCCACCTGCCAGTATCTACAAGGAGGTTAGTAAGGAGACAGAGCCAGGCTCTTTGCTGAGATGCACAGCAACAAAACCAGAAACAAAGTGGTCAAAGAAATAAGCCAAAAAAACCAACAAAACCAAAATTCACAGGGGCAACTAAGCACTAAGGGGTGCAGGGAGGTTTTGCAGCCTCTATCCTCAGAGGTTTTCAAGACCCAACTGTAAAAAACCCCAAGCAATCTCATGTGAATCTGGTGTTAACCCTGCTTTGAGCTGGGGGTTGGGCTAGAGACCTTCTGAGGTCCCTCCCGGGCTGAGAGATTTTTATAGTTGCTCCTACAGAGCCTGTGACAAGCTAAGTTTGCCTGGACTCCAGAGATCTAGAGTGGGAATTTACTGTAACAAACAGCAGATAACAGCCAACAGCAAAAAAAGGTAATTCTGTTCTTTCCTTTCTCATATGCTTAATTCATGACAGAATACTGAGTACAAAAAGCTACTGTTAATGAAACAATAAGTTTGCAAAACTGGCAAATCAGGAAACTTGCAGATTCACATAATACATGCCTTGGAGTATTGTGCCTGATTAATAGCGCTGTGAGCCACAGCAGACAAAGCAGCCCCACTTGTAGTACATTTTTTCCTGCTCTACTTCATATTGTCTCTGATTTAAATTGCAAAGTATTAATTAATAATCACTACAATATTCCTGTGGTATTAGTCACCCTTTGCTGAACCTTATTTTAGTACAGTAGATAGCACAAAAATGTGGAAATAATAGTAGAAGACGCATTAGATAGTATCACAGAAGTGATTTCTTCAGAAGTATAGCTTATGTATTCTGACCTTCAGAACATTTAAATTATTTTTGTCTTGTTTTAGCCAATACTTTCTAAAATTCACTTCACCATAACTGATTGTTTAGTTGCAAAGTGAAAGATAGATACACAACATTAAACAGTATGTGTGAATGCTTTAATTGCACTCACGGTTGCTGGATCAGCCTAGCAGATACTCTCTCCTCTTTAGCTTATATAATTACCTCTCATCCAATAAGCAGCTGGTCCACAGATTTTTGGAGACAGAAATTACTGACTAGCCAGGAAAGCAATAATGCAAAAGTATCCAAAGTGACATGACCCTGATCCCATCTCGGAGCAGAGGGATGGGCTGCACAGTGCTATTAGCCATATGTTTCTTTAACCTGGGGCAAACAGACTTTACTACAGTTTAAGGATGCAGTCTGTCCCTAGGTTAACAGCAAGTTAACAATGCTCTAATGGTTTCAGGGTGAGCTATGATAGAATTTATTTTTTCAGGACTTTTGGTTAATGCTAATTACCAGGTTGCAGTCACTAGTTACAATCAAGGAAAAATGAGTCAAACAAACTATCCCCCCTCTCTGAAGTTTAACAAGCTTCCATGCTAAGCAGGATGCTCCTGAGTAGGCAGTTGTAGGGACCCAGATGTAGGAGACCGGCCCGAGTCAAGACACTGACTCAATATGAGTGATGGAGCTTGCTCGTTTATTGTGCAGTTTTAATGCATATTTATACCCCCTCAGGCTGATCACGCACGCCACCTGCATGCCACCTTACATAGTGATTGGTCACCTGGATTGTGCATGCGCTAGGAAATCCAGCTTCCCTTGTTAACTCTTTCCATGCTGTTTCCCACATCTATTCTTCTTTATTCTCCTCCCCATCCCTCCAGGACCTGAGTGACGAAGGCAGGGGAAGTGAGAGGGACATGGCAGGACTTAAACCACGACAAACATATCTATCCCATAGCTCAAATTCATTTCCCATGCACAGACTAACATGAATGAATAAGAGATGTCTGGAAAGGCATGGCGTTGGGATGCGCTAGGAAATGAACCAAATGCCTAAGTCACAGCATCTGTTCTCTGCTACAGACAGCTCTTCCCAGTGAAATACAGAATTTCTGATGCTCCTTTCTGGAGATCAGTTATTGGGTGCTTGCAATCCTTTACCTGGCAACTAGACAGAGGCCAGAGATCAAGAGCTTAGCACATTTTGCAATCTAAGTAGATAAGCCATAAAATGGGTAGAAGAAAGAAAATATTTTCAGTCAGCTCTGGGTAATGATAGATGATGGAATCATCATTTGCAAAAGATGGGACAATTAGAGCTGAAATTGGAGATGAATCTTATTTTTGCTCTTCAGGCTCAGTACTCTTTCACATGTCAGACTACCCACCCATGCAACACATCTAAGGAACTCTACATCCAAAGTTCTTTTTTTTTAAGGAACAAGATTGCAATGAAATGGCATATGCACTTCAAACACTAGGTTACCTCCAAAAATAATTGAAAATGTACAGCACTTGATAAATATTATGGATATAAACAGTCCTTCAGTTTTAATCCCAAAGTTTACAATTAAAAATTGCAGGGTTTAATCAAATTCCTTTATTGTTGGTTGATTTTGCCTTTTCCCCCCTGAAATTTATATGCCTGATTATGTACCAAAGGGTCAAGAATTTCAACAGAAACATATTTCATGAAACTTTTCTTTCTCCCACTCTTGTTGCCTTTTCACTTAAGGAAAAAGTAAAAAATAAAACCACACAAGAAAAATTTGCTCAGCTTCACTCTTAGACAAAAAACTTAAAGCCAAGAGATGTTACAAAACTTGCCTAGGACACTCCTAGAAGCTTAGAATAAATCATAAGCCTAAATTCTAAAGGTGGAAAACACAGAATAAAAGACATAGTTTTAATTAGTAACTGCTAATCCAAGGCAAGGCACAAGAAGAACAGCACTCAGAGAATGTATTGTCTATTTAGGCATAAAAGACGTTTGAGATTTTAAGCAGATGAATCTAAGTTGTATGATATTTTTGAAATTCAGAGGACATAATAAACCTCTTCTGGATTCCAGCAATAGTACGTAAAGATTAATTACCCTTCCCAGCTACTAGAGAAAAGAAAGGCTCAGGAGAGAAAATGTCTAATTAGGATGGATAATCTATCTGGGAAGAAATCTGCGTGATTGTTTGTATTCTGCATTAGGAACAGGGGCAATGCTGACTTACTCATTGCTTCATTGCTGTTATTTCACTGCACTGAGGGGTATTTAAGAGATCTCTTGGGTAAGCAGGAATCCTAAGGGCCTTTATAAGAGATAAGAAGCATAGGCTAGTTGACCTGTTGCTAATAAACTAATAAATAATTATGTGTTAAGACCTTCAATTCCTTCTCATTAATTATTACTTTCAAAACTGGAATCTGGGGAGAATTCAGAAGAATGTGCTGTGACTAATGCTCAGCACTTCTTTTTCTTAATGCTTAATATTTATTCTATTTGTTCAACGGCTAAATCTGATTGCCAGTGCAAAAAGAAATTTCCTATTCTAGCTCTCTACTTTAATTCCAATTATCATATCTTTATATCATAAAGTGAGACTCCCATCCATGGCACTGATATTCATTGTAAAAAGCAAATTCTTAAGACTCTTAGCAACTCTCTAAAGTCTTATTCTTGACATAAGTACTGGGGGAAATTATTTTCTTATATTTAAATTGCACATTTGCTGCCAGCATGTAAAAAGAAGCCAAATCTCCTGAATACTGATCCTGTGATATAAAATCACAGGTTGCTCCTTTTACTTTATTTTCCTCCTCACTCTTCTCTCACTTCCCTCCTCTTCTTTAACATCTGAACTGCAACACTAATGCAAATTTTGAACTTGTATTGTATCAGTCACAGTGACCCAAGACATCAAGTCTGGGCTAAAATGTTCCTCTTACCTGTTTAACTTCACAACAATGCCCCTTATCTCCTGGCCAAGTAGATTTTGCATTCCTATCACTGGTATTTGCAGTTACTTTATATAAAATCAAAGTAACATCTTTAAAAGAATTTTCTCTGTGGAGAAAACTTACCATTCAGAAGGCATTATAATACATACAGCATTATTGTAAATCCTAAATTGAATATACAACCAAGTCTCTGACCTTGTTAGTTTACCAGTATCAGGGTTTGGGAGCTATTAGACATAGGAATCACAGTTATTATTACAACAACAAAAGCCATGTGTCCCATTATAAAGCCTGTTCTCCTTGGATCATCACAAACTTCACCTCTGTAAAACATCAGAACTATTTATCCTCAGAAAATTTGACAAGAAGGGAAAATTCACTCACATTTCTAATCAGCTTAGCCTATAGCATGCTGACATATTGCAAATGGATGAAGCCCAAGGATGACTGAGATGAATAACACATCCATAGGACTTTAAATAGCTACTGTTATATATCTGAGAAGCAAGAACTCAAGTGTTGCATACTGCCTTGGAGCTCCCAGCTTCTGCTTCAACTTTCATCTCTCTTTTGTTTAATGGAGTAGAAAACAGGTCTACGTTTTCCCCAAGTTTTGAAACTTCCTTGATAAAAGCAAAGTAAGTAACTTTTATTTAGGCTGCCCTATCAATTATGATTTCTAGTGTTCCTATTTCTGCTTTCTCAGACTCCAGTCAGATACAAAATGGACAAAAAAGAGCACCTACAGAAAGCTTTAGACACTGCTGGTACTTAATTTACAAACTTAATGTCATCAAACAACTTAAACATAAGCCATCCAAAGAGACAGCCTTCACATCTCACCTCCTGTCATTATCAATCATTTGACCAAGGTAATCTATAATTAAAGCTGAATAGATTCAGAGAATGCCTTTGAGAGGGTGGGAAGCCTGAGGAATTTGAATGGAAAGCAAAAGAAAAACATTTTTCACATTTGGGTTGATATTTCACAAAATAAGACAAAGAAAATTGATTATATTTTTTTTTCCCCTCTGCACAGAGAGTTAAAGTAGAATGAACTTTCTAGGCTTCCTTTCCAGTCCCTTAAATCCCCATTTCTTCCACCATCCAGTTCTTTGTATCTTTCTTCATTACCCACTTGTAGGAAAAGGAGATTGACTCACCCCAGCCCCAAAGAATGAAGGCAAAGCAAGAAAATCCATACCTTGCACGCAAGCAGGAAGGGGGCTGTTTCACCACTTTCCTTCTCAAGAAGGAAAATTTTTGTGTCCAAAATTTCTTGTGAGAAATTTTGAACTACATTGTGAAGAATTCTCATCCAACATTTGTGTCTGCAAATTGGGAAGACTCCTAGCGAATTCTGCTTAAAACTCTTGCTTTATTGCCCTGTGTTCAACTGTTGGTGTAATAAAATGAACATCACAGACTATGAAAACTATGCTATTTTTTATCCTCCTTAAAAAAGGACCTACAGGACACTTACAGAAAATAATAAGGCAGAATTCAACTCAAAATACTCTGCTAATCTCATTTGCTGCTAATTTTTATCAATTTCAATCCTTTTTTTCTTTTTTAATTAAAGCAGAATCAAAAGCAGATTATGACACCTAACACATATTGCATTACCATAGCTGGTAAGTCGGAGGAGGTCTGTAAAGGTGAGTGGCAATAGACTTTACTGTGAATGCTGTGTAGTCTGTTGCAAAAGATACCTCAAGAATTTTATCTAAATCTTGCAGAGAACCTTTGCCAAACTTCAAGCGTAGGAAAATAACAGAGATTGGGGAAAATAAAGAAATATGGTTTTGCAAAGTTCAGCTCAGGGGTGTAATATTACAGTAGCTTTGACACAGCTGCTGCTCCCAGGAACAGAGGGAAACAGACAAGGTCTGTAAGAATGTGGTGCAATATCCTTGAAATGGGAAGTAGAGTGGTATGGACATACCACGGCTCATCCCTGTTACCAAGAATAAAGATAACCACATAGTAGCCATCAAGAAAGGTGGATCGCAACTGCTGTCTCAGCAATGATGGTGAAATCGGGTCCTGTAGCTGAACTTTGCTCATGACAATGTCCATAATAGGAATGGACCAAGGAAAGAGTTAAGAGCTTTCTTCAAACTATGCGTAGTCTTAACTTAGAATAGGGAACAGGTATGTACTGTCCTTGCTAGTTAAACTATAGCACAGAATAGAATAGTAACCGAAATACATTGTTTAATATCAGGGACCCTGCTCCCTCAAGAGGATGAATGTCTGATAGGAACTTGTGTCAACTAGTTTCTAAAAGGCTCGAGACTGCCAGCTGGGGAGACCATGCCAAGGGTGAAAAGTGCAGAGTGAGGATGACCTCTTACTTCATCCAGAACACCCCAGACCAAGACCACCAGATGGCAGTGTGCAGGCGCAAAGGGGAGGGGAATGGTATTAATGAGTTCCTGGAATTAATTGTAATAACTCCTCCTATGCTTGTGAAATCTGATGATTATGTATGACTAGAGTAACTCAGGCTCCATCTAAAAATAAAGAAATAGTATAAATTGGCCAAAGAGAAGGCAGATGTTTGAGGCAAGAAGCCCTCCATCGAAACATCTGGGATCAGTCGACAGGCTCAACATCTCTTCTCCCCCCCATAGGGATGCCTATTGGGTAAGATCTCTGTGCTATGTGCATTTACTTACTAACATCGTGTTAGCTATTTAGTACTATCACCGGTCGGTTTTGATTATATATTATAGCAAATCAAGTCTGTTTTTGCAATCAGTCACTATCGCTGGCTGTCTCGAATCTGTATCCTGTCCACGAGTATATGTAATAAATTTCTTATATATATAAATTTCTGGAAACTCCATAGTTGATATAAGATTTGGCCTAAGGTGCTGCCTGTAGGGTCCCTGAATAGGTTGGGTGAACACCCTCTGACTTGGCAGGCTGCTCAGGGAGGGCAGGTAGGTTGGATACAAGGGTCCTGGCCTTCTTGGGAAGCGGGTAGACTACCTGGTATCTTAACGTGACATCAAGTAAAAAGGAAAGAATAAAAAAAGTATTATATGTGCACACACAAGACCAAATCTGTCAGTCTACGCCTGAGTACACTTGTGCATTACTAAATCCCTCAAAAAAATCTGTCAGTTTTGCAAAAATAAATATTAAAAAACCCCAAATTTTCCAGCTCCTCAGCCTTATATCTTCTCCCAACCCCTTTATCATGTTGAATAAAATCAAACTTTTCCCAGGTACTGATCAGCAGAAAATGCAGTCCTTTGCAACACAACTCAGATGTCTAGCCATTATAAGTATGCCTCTACTATTTTGTTATCTGGCGCCAGTGCAGAATCCTAAATGATCTTTTAAGAGGTGGAAAAGCGAGAGCAGAGGCATCTTTATCTCTTGTTTCTTCCAAACTCTTGCAAACCTTGGGCAGTCAGAATTTCAATGTTTCTGTACCAGTAGCAGAGCTGTAGTGACTCCTTCCAATTCCACACCACTGTAAGACACAAGCATCTGCTGTATTTTTTCTAGTTTTTACTGCTTTTTAATGACACAAATGTCTGTCTCGTACACAAATCACATGGCATATTACTATTTATCATTAGCAGCTCTAGGCCCCCAAGCCTAAAGTTTATGCCCTTTCAATCTGCAGACCAGGCTGATTTGCTGACAAGAAGTAATGAGGGAACATGGAAGATCTTCTCCATTTTAACTACAATAAATCCTTAGCAATTCTGATTACTAGAATGACAACCTCTCTTCATAGAGGCATATCTTCTTGGGCTGGAAGCTGTGTCTTTAATAAGACATGCTGAGGACAATGGCATTTTCATCATAAGAGGAAAAAATTTTTTGGCCAGATAAAGACAACTCCATCTTTGGGGAAGGCTGTGTCTGGAAAGTAGAGCCAAACTGCACTGCAGTGCTCCTAATGACATCTGGGACTTCTTTTTTCCAAAACCAATGTGGCTGTCATGATTATCTTTGGGTTTTTAAGCCCTCATGCTAAACTGCTTCTCCTGTAGCCAGGACTGGAAGGCAGTTAGACCAGAAGCCAGTGGGGAATTAAGCCCAAAGATCTCTTTGAAATCATTTGAGATCCTTGACACAAAGCGGCAATGGAGAAACTAAAAAGCAGAAAAGCAGAGCTTGTTGATGCTTTTCCCCTATACTACTACTAAGTAGCAAATAGCGTGTAGAGATATCAGGGGTTTTCTTTTTGTTGTTGGTTTGGTTTTTGTGTTGTTTTTTTGCTTTGCCAGCTCCACAAAGTTTTGCAGGCTTGTGCATGTTTACAAAGCAGGGGGTAGATTCTAACCCAGCAGCAAAGCACCTGGTTCCAGGTGCAATGGAAGAAAGCCAGTAAGTTGCTTCTGACACATCTGTGTTAAGACTGACCAGAATCAGTCTCTCCTCACCCACTTAACTGCTACAAAAAAGATGAATGATCAGTTAAGACAGTTTATTTTGCTCGCAGAGGTCTCTTGCCTTTTTCCACATACACTTTATATCAGCCCTGAAGGTGCTCAAGTGCTGAAAAAGGAAAGCCCAGCAGCAGTTCTGATTTAATTAGAGGAATACTGCCTGTTTCTCTGTGGATGAAGTGCATCTAAGGTATTCAAGGCACCATCTAGCTGTGTGTGAAACCACATGGATTTCATCAGGTCATTCGTAGACCAAGAACATAGGATTATTTGTTTCGCTGGGGATAATAACAAGCTTCAGGGGGAAGCCTACTTAGAGACCTTATAGAATATACATTTACCCATATGTTTATTCAGTGTGCTATCCCAAACAACCATGTCCCTATGTTCAGATCTCTCCTGTGCCATCTGTCTCTCTGATCTGATCTTTCCTTCTTTGTCATCATCTCTTTCTGCCCAGAGCAACTGCTTACAGATAGTTGTGGGAAATGAGAACTTTTTGATAGTACCTGTTCTCCTTAAGGGTCTGTTTCAAACATTTCTTTGATTTTGCAGAACCCTTGGTAAGAGAGTATTGTATGAGCTAAAACTCACCTGAGGCAGCTTGCAGTTATCTTTCAAAATCTATGAAAAACAAAGCTTTTTTTTACCTAAAGAATCCAAAGCCGCAGCAAAAAGTATTAAACAAATATCAGCATATAGCTTTTCACACACAGACTATGGTTGCCTATGTATTGAATATTCTCTTAAAATCCCATGTGGACAAATTTTATAATAAGCAATACTTCTTTGGTTTGTGTTAACTATGCCTAGGTTCCTGCAAAGAAGAGGTGTCTCCCTTCTCTTCCACTCTTCTTGCTGATTACAGAAGATTATTAGTTCATGTTAACTTTTAAGCTATTAGTCCAAGCTAATTTTTAAGCACTTTGCAACTTCATCATTGAAGTAAGTCTTGTCTTTTGGAAAAAAAGAACACCTACAGCCATATCCATTTCAATCAATCAGACATGCACTTGGAGCTAGTGTCACAAGGAGGGAGGATTAGAAATGTTAATAGTGTGATACTGTGTGACTTCTAGAGTTGTGCCTCGAACAAAATTCCCAAACTCAGACTTTACACAGAGAAGAAACACCAGGACTCAGAATATCCCACACAGCAGGCTTCTCTGCAACGCCTCTGGAGAGGTCTCCATTAAAAGCCCTATTTAAAAGAGATTGAAGAGGTATATGAACCCGTATCTCACAAACTGCTGGGCTTCTGTGTAGGAGACAGGAAGGCATTTCTTCCCACTGACTGTTCCTTCAGCATGCTCGAAGCACATCCACAACATCAGTCCTAGAAGCTAATGTAGGCAAATGAATATCCAATCTGTAGGAAAATAACTAAAATTGGGGAAAATGAGGAAATATGGCTTTGCAAAGTTCAGCTCAAAGGCTGGAATGTTAGAGCAGCTTTGACAATTGCTGCTCTCAAGGTGAGACACAGTTGCTGCTCCCAGGGAAACAGACAACGTCTGTAAGAATGCGGTGCAATATCCTTGAAATAGGAAGTAGAGTGGTATGGAGGTACCATGGCTCATCCCTGTTATCAGGAGTAAAGAAAACCACATAGTTGCCATCAAGAAA
>WYDI02028423.1:0-30693 GCA_009867235.2 Psittacus erithacus
AAGCAGAGACAGGACACCTGACCCAAACTGACCAAAGAGGTATTCCATACCACAGCACATCATGCCCAGTATATAAAATGGGGGCCATCACCCGCAAAGGCGAGATCACTGCTCTGTCGGGCTGGGTACAGATGGGTGGGTGGTGAGTGGTTGCATTCTCTTCCCTTGTTATTTCCCTTATCATTGTTATTATTGGTGGCGGCAGCAGTGGTTTGTGTTATACCTTAGTTACTGGGCTGTTCTTATCTCAACCCGTGGGAGTTACACTCTCTCGATTCTCCTCCCCATCCCTCTGGGAGCCAGGGGGAAGGAAAGGGGGGGAGTGAGAGAGCGACTGCGTGGCTGACTGGGCTTAAACTACGACAGGGTTAAAAAAAGGCTGAAGCATCCAGGAAATTCTGGTTAGATATCACATGTGCCTGTCCCAAGCCCAGTGACCACATACTTTATAATAAGTATTTTCTGGCACTGCATAAAGCAACAGCAAATTACAATGTATGCGGTTTCACTAAATTCTCATCTGCCCAGGGCAACCTTCTCACACTTCCTCTGAAGCTGCTAACATCAGGACAATAAAGAATTTGTTATTTAATCCCTTAAATGCTGCTTTGTGTTTATTACGATGTCAGAGAGGACCCCAGGAAAAGAAAACAGTAGACATGTACTATGGAGAAGAAAGATCAAAAAGGGAAAAAAATTACTTGCTGGGTTTTAGATTTAGGAATCTGGTCTTGATCTTATAGGAAAGTAAAACCAGCACTGTATGAGCAGACTCACTATAGAGCAATGATAGCAGTGCTGTTGGAATTTCCATGGCAAAAAAAGATTCAGAATTATGCTGCAGAAATATTTCCATGTACTCCTAAGCAGGAACTCTTTCATGTCTCAGGCAAGCTGAGAGGAGCTGGGATGGAAATTTGGAAATACACTCTCAGATATCTCTGAATGTGGCTACATATAGAGATATACGTACGTATAGCTGCTCCTCCTTAGACTTGGCATCCTATCCACTGCTGGATTAGATTCAGATAGGATTAAATACCTGAGGACTTACAAGAGAGGAACTGGAAGTGTGAAAAGAATAAGAAAAGTAACACCGAGGACAATGACATCTGCCTCAAACTTTCTTGTGTAGATTTCAAAAACATTGTGAAATGCTCTGTGGTCTGTACCATGAACAAAATGTTCCCAAAGGTCTTTGTTAAAAATCTGCTTTAAAAAAAACCCAGAATTGCCAAATTTTTGGTCAAAACCCATAGTAGATTGCAATAAGTAGAAAAAAAATTGAAAAATATACTTGTAAAGTTCATGCTTACCTTCTGTTTTCTGTGCTTTCAGAGTGATCCTAAGTGATAATTTATGTCTTTTATTTTTAATAGCAGCATGCCCACAAATTGCCTTAAGAAATAGGATGCAATTCTTACATGACACCTCAAAGAACTTTCATATTAAACTCACTGGACTGAGGCTTTGCAGAGAACATCAAGTATTGTACATTTAGATTAATATCATGAAAGCTGGCAGTTCTTCAAAACTGTGATGTTCATTTCAAATCCTACTTTCAGGGATCTCAAAAGGAAATTTGTAAGAACATGAGGGCACCCACTGAAGTGTGAGCTGATATATCAAGTGAAAACTCCTGATAGCATACTCAGGTAATCTGAAAAGTGGCATTAGGTTGCTTTGCCCTAATAGAGCTGTCAGAAAGCCTCTTTGACAAACACTTATCCTGATACTCTTTTCAGTCACAAAATTGTTTGCTGACAATAAGCCTTTCCACAGGAATGTACAATTTAAAGAACATTTATTAAGAAAGCCTTTTTTAAGTTCAGGATAGAATTGCTGATCAAGTGTGAAAGAGAGAAGCAGGAAAGCCCACGCATACTCAGTTTCCTGGTGGTTAGGCGCACACACTGCAATGGAAATGCTTTGTGCTAGTCCTAGGGCTAGTCCCAAGCGATACTTCATCTTGGGTTTATCAAATGAGAGACTACTGCCTCACTTCTCCAGAAAGTGAGCATTTTGGCACATCGTGATTTCTGCTATTTTTCTTTGGCATAACAAGAAAATTTATGAAGTCTTAAGATCATTATGAAATCTCAAGAAACTCAGTTCTATGCAGCTGTATTTCTGAGCTTGCAAATTTCAAAATGCAAAAAGTAAATTGATCAGCTTAACTGGTAACATTTTCAACATGGAAACAGAAGAAAACTCCAGTGTGCTGCCACTAAGGTCAACAATCAAAGATTTCAATATATAAGGTTTAAGATAATTTAGAATATTTTTGAAATGTCTGAAGACGAAGCAGAGCATCACCTAATACTTGAGCAGATTTCTGGAGTCTGAAGAATGTTTGACAGCTGAATCTATCTTCATTATGGAGACTTCCATAAAACACAGCTTTGAAATAGAGCTTAAACACAGTATATTTGTATTCTGGAGAACTGATCCAAGAAGAGATGTGCCACAGATTTTACTTTCTTACAACAGCCAAGGGTAAACTGACCTCACAGAAAAATGTTTATGAAGAAACAGCCTCACACTACCCCTAAGTAAAAATACTCGTTCTCATCTTTTTCTTAGATATCCTAGATGTCCTGTAAAGGATAGAGATCCTGGACAGATGAGTTGTATAATTACTGCCTTCCTTTTATAAACCAGTGCAGGCATGATTCTTGTCACTGAGTGTGTACAGCATATGGAAGAAACAGTATGTGAATGGGAGGGGGACCTGGCTGCAGGGTTTTGATACTGCAATAGCAAATATTCCGTGTGGCTTCACACTGCAGTGCTGTTTTGGGTGGGAAGATGGTGCAAGGGACAGATTTTAAAGGGTTTCCAGTACTTTAGGGATGTGATTTATGGATCTTAGGTATCCAGACTTAGCTAGCCATCTATTCTTCTGTGGTCTGTGGAATGAAACTGCATAGCCATGTGGTAATGGATTCATCTTAATATAAGTCTAAATGATCAACAGGGTAAATCACTTCCTATACCTGCCTCTTCCTGTCCATGTACTAGAGAGGTTGCACACATAACTGATTACATTGGGCGCTCAACTTACAGAAAATGGAAATTAGATGAAATGAAACACTTCACCCCTTAGTGCCATAAATAACCACCTAGTTCCTGTTGTGCAACTTGTGAGCAAGGTATCTCAGTTGCTGTGAACAGCATAAGACAAAACTTTTGAACTCCCCATTTGCTGTTTCTTGTCCTGTTTTGAGGATAAGACAGGTGGGAAAGGGGAATCAGTCTTTTGGATGCATTGTGATTCTTCAGTTTTTTATCCTATCCCTTATAGACAAAGAAACCTGTTGTTTCATCTTTCTAACATAGCTTTGACATACAGAGACAAGTTCTGTAAATGGGTAATGTTGTGGAAACATCTTTGTGGCTATAATTTCAGAGTGATTAGAGCTGGGGACTGTAATTTGAAAATCAACCTACAATAGAAGTTTAACTTAAACCAAACATATTTTATTTTTCTTTGGTGATTTCTTTGCATATTGTGAATTTTACGATCACTAATTGTACCATCCTGTTACCTTCAATTAAGTAAAATCCCCTGAGATTATCTGCAGGATCAATAAATCTTAAATAGTGCAATGCTATCATCTTTAATTGCTAGTAACCCAGACCTGAAATGTCCACATGAAACATGTAGGCATGATTCAATGATATTCAAGAGCAGAAGAAAACAAGGTTGGTTTCTTTTTAAATTGCTGCAATGCCTGAACCAAGATGACAACTGAATAACTCTTGAATGAGGTTTAATTCCTCTCATCTGCACTTCTAGCTATCTTAGTCTGCAAAATGAACATCTGCTGTCTCCTTGAACAGTTGTATTGCAATACCCACTTGCAGGCATTTGAATAGTGCTCTATGCCAAAAGACCAGAGTCCAGTATACAGACATGTTCCTGTGAATGCAAGGTATGAAATCTGATTGGGCAATGGACTTGTCTTCTGGGACAGTTCCCTGTTCATGTTCCATGGTCCATGATGAGGCTCAGATTTTTCTCAGTCCTTGTGAAAGTGTCTCCTTTCGATTAATAAAGAAAAATTTTGTTAGTAGTAGTTTTCCTCTGGCTCAGATTAGATGGACTAACTGTTAATAAGAAGCACCTCAAAACCTTAGAAAGAATGAATTTTGCTGAATCTTTCTGGATATTTTTCCTCTCTGAGTATGCAACCATTATTGAAATTCTAAGGAATCTAAAAGTGAGCAAAAAAGGAGGCTGGGTGGCACCTTCTTGGATTTTTTGTGTATACCTGAATCTAAATCTCAGATTGGCAGCTGATCTTTTACAATATACTGTCTGAATTCTAATGAATATTTAATTTCTCTTACTTTCCTTTTCTTTCTTTTTTTTTTTTTTCCTCTTGACAAGTATTTGGAGGCTAAGTGAACTTTTGCCTGACAGTTTTAAGGGCTTTTTGCTTGAAAACAGCAGGGAAGTGTGGGAGTTAACAAATCAGGGCAGAACCCTATATACTGTAGGGAGCACTTGCACTGCAAGCAATATAACTTCTGTAAGAGGAAGTGCATCTTTTTATCGTAAAGGTCATAGGAGGTACAATGACAAATAAATCACTAAGTTTTGTGGATCTCTGGTTATTACATGTATTCTCCTGGAGACATGAAATTTGAGAGAGGGAGCCTGCTTCTAAACATGCTCTGTATACTGGTGTTTTGCTGTGTGCACAGGGTATTCGCAGTGCTGGGGCCCAACTGTGTGTTAAAATTGGATGGTTTAAAATCAATTCCTCCTTGACATACCTTTCAAGTCTGAACAGATTGGAAGCCCTCAGGGTTCTTACAGTGACCTTCTCTGGAAGTAGTTTATGAGATTAACTCTCAAAGCACAGCTGGTCTCTGTCTCCCAGTATGCTACATATTAGTGATGCCATCAAACTCTATTTGGAAAAGCACAAAAATCTGCAAGCCTGAACTCAAATCTGACTGAGTAAAACTTGCTCCAAATTCCTATTTTCCTTTGTCTTTATTCAGAGTCCTTAATGGTAATGGCTTTTAGAAATAATCCCATATGTTAATGCCATCCTATATTATATTGCAGGTGGAGGAAAATACATGTATTTTTAACAATAGCTCTGGAAAGACTTTAGGTTTTTTTCTTATGTCCAGTGAGTGTCTCAAAATCATAGTGAAGGAAAGAAGCACATTTTCCTCAAAAATTTCTACAGAGCAATTTTATTTGGGATATCTGTTTCATAACACTGACAGCAGTAGCTGAATAGTTGTTAGGAAATAGGATTCAGCAACTGATCTAAAGAAATGTGAAGTAGAAGCTCCCTTCTTGCTCATAGCCTGTGATTAACTGCCAAGATCAATCCATGGGGCTTTCTTTTAAATTGAATTTATTCAAAAATCCCCTGTATAAACAGCAGAAAAAAGAATGAAGGTTCAAACTTTATTAGTTACATCACAGTAACTATTTGGCATTTACAGAGAGAGTCTGTGGCTGTCAGAACCAGAAGAACAAAAGTTGACTTCATTTGAGTTCTACAGTGAGCCAGTGTCTGGACCAAAATGGAGTGAAACAGAACCAAATATTTGTCAAGAGTTCCTCGTTTCAGTCATGTGAGAAAGTTCCTGGCTGGCTGCTCTTCAGTGTGCTCTGTTGTCTTATCTCCATCTTGGGATGCAGTTGCTCTGCCAATTGTGCTCCTACAGTGGCAGCAACTGACTCAAACATTAAAACGGACATAGTAAAACTACAAGTCATGTATTCCACTGTTACAGCTAAGAAACTAAAATGTTCTAGTTCCTTTGCCTGTTTGCTACTGCATTTATGTCTGAATATGAGACTACATGATACCAAGGATCATCCCTCAAAAGACCCAATTTATGAGAATTCTTCAGGCTAGCAGTTTTTATTCTGAAAATATCAGACTTTGTTGAAGGGTAACATCTGGACATGTATCATAGAAAAAAGTCAGCAGAGGAATAAATAGAGAATAAAGCAAAAGGTCACGATTTTGGAGAACAACTCGGGCTTGTTCACTAAGTAACAACTTAGTTGTTACTTAAACTGAAAAATCAAATCTCTCTCTGGATTTTTATCCAGCTCATTCCTAATGCTAGAAGAAAGCCTATCTAGCATTACTTTAAAAATGGGATTTTTTTCCCCTTTATGCAGTGTAAATTCCAATGACTTCATGGTCCTTGTGGAAGCATCATGCATTTATTTTCAGAGCAAGCTGTCTTCTACCTCACAGAAGCTAAAGGATCCAGATACAATTTCTTGGAATTTCTAAAACTATAAAAGGATAAGTTCTGCTCTGCACTTGAAGCTTTACTGGCAAAAAAATGACTAATATGTCATACTAACTTATAAAGCTGAGCATCTGCCTCAGCCCTATCCCAGTCAAAACCTCAAATGCAATTTTGTGTTGCTCAAGCCCCTGGAAAATCAGGAAGCTTCTATATAGATTTACTAGCAGGTTATAGCCACCCTTGGCAAAGGTTTTGTCAACTAGAAACAGATAAATTCTGGGTAGTTCTGCATAAGCTATCTTTTCATTAAATTATCAGATTAATATTATTCTGACTAAGCTGATTTTTATTTGTGCTGAGGCAAAAGGAAGTATAAATAACAGTAACGATCTCTGCAATTACAGGAATAACACCTCAGATCCTCTTTAAAAATAGAAATAGGTGATACACCCTTGGGAACAGAGAATAAAAAAGTCTGGAAACTTCCAGAGAAAGCCACATAGTCATTAACAGTCATGGACCAGAAACTTTCTGATAAATGTTCTTTATAACGTTTGTATAATCTGGGACATGTGACAGAGCAAATGAATGACTGCACAGAAGAAACAGGACAGTCAGCAAAGCTGTGAAATTACAGTTGGCACAGTTTACTTTGCCTCAGAGCTTTCTAGAGAATCAGTCTTTCATTTTAGCATGAGCCCAAACCCTTTTTTTTTTTTTTTTTAACAATCTTTAGCTTTTGTGGCTGTTGCTAGAAATAAGCATATAAAAGAACTTTGAAACAGAGTTCATGGTTGCATTTCTTAAACCTACGTCAGACTCTGAATTGTTCACTTTCCTGGGGCAGGGGAGAGGAAAAGAGAAAAATAATTAAGGTGAATATTTAGCTCCTTGCATTTATTCTGTGCAGTAATAAAAGATTCTAGATCAAAGAGGTTCTTTGTTAGCAGTCTCCAAGTTGAGCCTCAACTAAAGACAAATCCAAATGGTGTCTTTTTGATCTTTTTCTGTTTCATTCTTGAAACCACTCCTTTGATGCTCTGCATACCTTCCATCACATGAGCTTGGATGGTAACAGACTTTCCTCACTTTCAAACAGGGGATGACGAACCTCTCCTGGGGCCAAAATCAGTAGCAATATCTTTGAAGGCAGGGTCTGCATGTTGAGTAACCTTCACCACTCTTCCCTTTGTAAAACCAGCACTCTGGAGAAACAATGAACAGCAGCCTTTAACTCTATGACATGAATTACTGAAGCTAGATCAGTGGGCTGGCCGAGCATTTGTTTTCAACGTTTTTGTGGAATATCTGTAGGCTTTCTTTATCTGCATCTGTAGTTCTGTGAGTTGGCTGCTTGAAGAGAGTTAAACAATATCAGTGATCAGGGTCTTTCTCTGCTCTGGACTTTATTTAAGGTGTGTAAAATTGGCTGTGGGATGTTTGTTGTTTTCATATTAAAAACAAAACCAAACCAAAATCAGTGTTGTGTGTGTGGTTTAACTGCAGAAGTTTTTCATGTTTGCTGCAGCTGTAATTAGAATTTTAGCAGACATTTTCAAATATCCAACTGCAAGGAAAAGGTAAAACCATATAGGAAGCAGTGGGAGAACTCTGCAAGCAGGAGCTTTGGTTCCCATACAGGACATCTGAAAAAAACTACCACATCACTATGGCTGCTTTGTTCTTACTGACAAGACTTGAGAGTGTAGCCCTGCAAAATCTTTGTGGTAAATACTTTTTTTATCCTTGCCATTTAACAGGAAATATTCAAGGGTATTCTAAACCAGTCTACCTCATCTGAGGGCAAAACTGGAGGTGGCTTTCTCAAAGTGAGTGGAGTGCCACAACTGTGAAATCAGAATATCAAGGCCTGCACATTTGCAGCAAGGTTTTCATGATCTCAACCAGAAATTAGATCACATCCACTATGGAAATATGGCTAGATACACTGTCCTTGATAAGAAAGATTATGTGTACTACAGGACATGAGGGAATGAGGCCCAGAATATATATGTGTGTACAAAACTACATGCACATATGCATATATATGTTCATAAGCACAAGAACATTTACTTTAAACACTTGTATGCAGAATTGCCTTTACCAGATATAACTGTGTGCCCCAATAAACAAGCAGAACTTCTGCTTTCAGAAGCACTGGCAATATGTGTCAAAATGCAACTGGCAAACATGCCCCAACCAGCTGAAGAGCTGCTTTTAATTAACCTCAGTGCAAGAGAATAATGGAAGTGCATTTCTCTTTTCCTGTTGAATGAAGATGAACTGATTCTGCAATAATTGAACCCTAAACACTTCGTAAACTTCTTCTGGGAGAAACTTCGTGAAACGCCAACAAAGTCATCTGTGAGTCATTAAGAGGAAAAAGGTTGAGGCTAATCTTCCCAGTCCCAGATCATGAAGGGAAGGCAGTGGTAGTGGCTGGCCATCCTAGGCATTGTACTTGGCATATACAAGCCATGTTGTGAGTTTTCTGAAGGTAGTTGTTACGAGACAATAGGGTAAGTCTGATGTGGTCTAAGATTTCTTAATCAAAGATGCTCTCTTCTAACAGCTCTTTTACCCATTACAGCAGAACTGTTTTTAAAGTGCTTATGTTAGAAAAGCAGGACTGCATTTATGTTTCTGTTTTGCAACTGCCAGAGCCCTCAAGTGCTTTATTATAGTACATTGCCAGTTTTGTTGTAGCTAAGGTGGAGAACTCATGATGTTTGCAAAATTTTTTCATGTAAGACAATAAACTTTTGCTGGTCTTGCCTAGAATTGTACATGCCTGCTCATGATGCAGGATGGGTTTTATGGTTCAGACCTTGGGCTCAATAAGCAAGTTCTTAAGGTGCAACTTTCTGAATAAAAAACCCAATTTCTTAGGTGAAATCTGGTGCTGTGTATACATGTGGACAGCTATATAAGCTCCTATGGACACTCACAAAACTTCCTTTCACTCCTACCCAGTGTACTCTAAGGTATTTATAATTGTGCTTCCATGGAAAAAAAAAAGAAAGATCAAAAAGAGATGTTTTCTGTTTATTACTTTTTGTTTTGTTTTGTTTTGTTTTGTTTTGTTTTAATAAGATTAGAAAAAGAGAAGAGATTCATTTTCACAGGGATGGGTGCCTAGCTGTCAGGCACCACATGAATTAGAGTGAGTGCTGGCAAGCAGAATATCCCAGAAAGTATCTGCCCATGAGCTGGGGGTTATAAGAACTTAATTGCTCAAGGGAACATATTTTGATTGCTGGTTTCATGTCACACCCAAGCAATCTAAATCTAAACCTTGCAGTTGGCTGAAATCTGAGAAATGTCTGCAGGCATTTCACTCAAATCCAGCTCTGCTAAAGTGGGGTGTGTGTCTATAGAAGAAATGTAAGCAGAGTCTACTGGCTAACCAGAAGCTGGGTGTGAAAAGAAAGAAAGTGCAACATGTGCAACAAGGGGGGTGGGAAGTGATGGAGGAATATCAAGCAGCAGCTTTGGGAAAGAGAGAGAGCCTCTTTCCCAAAGCTGCCATAAAGGAGAATAAACGGAATAAGAAGCCAGGGAGCAGTTAAAGGGCAAAGGGGGTTAGAAGTTCAGGGCAGAGAAAGAGGAATGAGGCAGGCAAGGGAGGTAGGGGGATATCAGACATAGCTGGGACCAGATATTGCTTTGTTTTTCCTTCCCAGATGTGTTCTGGGTTACAGAGCCTGGTCACAGGTCAACAGGACCTTCATCCTGTCTCCAGTTTAGTCAGAAATTAGGGCTAGGGAAGGAGCAAAAAGACGAAGATCATATGGATTTAATTCTTTTTAGAAAAGGAAGTAATTTAAAGGTCAAGCATGGACAACCTGAAGTATGCTGACGGCCTGACTGGCATATGAGTGGGCAAAGGCATTGGAGGTGCATGGATCAGGTAGGCCAAACAGAGAAGAAACCTGACTGAAAAAGGTGCAGGATATCATTTCAGTGACATCTTAGACATAATCTGCTTGAATCACAGCTCCATAACACTAGAAAACCTCAAAGCTGCTGTTATTTCTATATCTTCCACAACAGAGGATGATATAAAGAACAAGCCTGTGTTATGTGCTAGCTGGCTTCTGCAGACTTAACTGCTCAAAAAGGAAGAAAGGAGCAAAGGAGGGAGGGGGCAGATGGAGGAAATTAACTGAAAAAAATAGTGTAATTGCAGGTAACTTGTGGGGAGGGAAGGAAAGATGAAGAGGGGAAGACACTGTATATTTGTATTTTCCCTACCATGTTTATTTTTCATGGAAAATAAAAATTTTTCTAGAAATGTTCATATGGATACTGCAGATTTGCTGTCAGATGAGCAGTCACCTGATAGTGCTGGCAGATGAGATGTGATTGCTCTCGGTCAGAAACTCCAGCCATGCTGATACGTATCCAGAAGTCCCAGGTACATCCCTAAGCAACTGCATGGTGAAATGTATTGCATCATGATCCTACATGTATCTGGAAAGCTCTGGACCTACTTTGTATCTGCTTCAGGGATGAGTAACTATGCTCATTCTTAGTGTACTGAAATCATTACATTTACTATGCATAGACTAATAGTGTAAAATGTGAATAACTTGGGTGCACCACATAGCACAGACACTTGAACTTCTGTAGAGGAAATTCTAGAGACAAGTGTGGCAGCCCCACATAAGAGTTTCTTCCAAGCATTTTAATTTGCTATAGCTACTGTTTACTATACATGTTTGTGACTTATCTCCGAAACCTTGTTAGAAACTGCAAAATGTTGGCATTTCCCTGTAGTCTCACTCCCGTGCCACAGTAAAAAATATACTGGAAGATTCAGAAGTAGTTATGACTCCAAATAACAACCATGTGGCTTAGAAAGAGAAACATTAGATTAGCATCCTGACCCCTGAAGAAACAGGGAATTAGGCATGATGGTAGGCCTTTACATCATGGGAGAAACACATCAGTTTCATGAGTGACAACAGGGATTTCTCCTCCAGATCACTGAGCACTCTGGGGTGGGAATAGTGCTCATCCTGATGCACTGTGGACATCCTGCTTTCTTTTTAAATCAGGCACAAGATAGAAGCTTTGTTGAAAAGGTCCCTAAAGTTTTCTGGGTCAGACACCTCTTTCTTTTTTTCTCTTGTAAATTTTTTAAGACACCTAACACGTTATCCTAGGCACTTATTTCCAGAACTCAGCATGAATATATGTAGGTAAAAGATGGCAGTAGAACCTCCTCACTCTCCTGCTATTCACTGCCTGTGATGGGTTTAGGAAATTCCTTTCCGTCACACTTGGGGGAATCCTTTTCCCATCCCCCAGGGCTGATCTGGGGCCAATGGGCAAACACTCTCTCATCTTGCTGTCACTGTGGCACTGATGGTAGCTGTCAGTGAAGGCAACCTGCAGTGCAGGAGGGGACAGGAGAGCTGGCTGTGTCTCCCAGCTTGACTCCACACAGCAGCTCCTATCTGGTGTGAGGGTCCATTCATGCTGGAGGAAGCTCTCTGGCAACCTCATAAAAATTTGGGATGTCTGTGGCAATCTTCTGTAGACATCCTAAGCTGCCTTGTGGATTGACACAATCTTATTGCAAGCAGCTACTTTCAAAACTTACACAGCAGGCTTGGTTGTGAGCAGCCCTGCATCTGCAGTCGTACACAGACAGCTTCATACAAGGGCTTCTGCCTGCTGTTGAAAATATGGGCACACATGTCATTTGCTGCACTTGGTTTCTAGATAAGAATAAGATCAAAAAAAAGCAGTGAAAGGAGCTCTCATATGGGAAAAATGACACATACTGATAAAGACTATGAGGCTGTAAAAGCTGTACACTATCAGTACAGACAGTTACTGACATTAGTTGCATCATCAATGACAAACACTACCCTCTGTGAAGCAGAAAGTGCAATGATGCCACGAAGTGTGGAATGACCTTTGCAAATGCTGAGCAAGACACTCACTGTAACATGTAAAGCGTCAGGGCAGATTGAGGAAAAGCCCATGAGATCCTACTGCTTTTCAGTTTTCTGCTTCCAGACGTAGATTTCCTTTACTCTGTGCAACTGAAATTGTCTGCAGAGTTTAGACAGAGACAGAAATCTGGGAGGAGAGATTATTTTTCAACATAGCAAACACGGTATTTCCAGAGTTCCCCTGTATGTTCACCATCTACCAGTCTGAGGCTATCCAGAGCACTATAGCCCTTTATGCATAAGAGCTTTTTAGATGCTATCAAGCTATGAAATCCCCTTCTGAAATATCCTGTCAGTTATCTTGCAATATATGATATTACCTTGTTATTTGTAGTATATAGATAATAGAAGCTTAATCCTGCATTTCAAAGTTAAGCCTGTAAACTGGCTTGTGGTTTCCTACTGAACAGACATTTGGAAAATAAGAGTGATGTGGAAAAGCTGAGAAAGCTGGGTCTGTTTAGTCTGGAAATGAGGAGTTGAAAAGGCAAATGATAACAGGTATGCCAAGGCACACACAGAAGACAGTGACTGATTGAATTCCGGGATCATGGGAACTAGGACCTGCAGAAACTGGTTTATTTTGCAGCAAGACAGATTTAGATCACAGATTATCTTAACACTGGTATAGTTACTTAGAGAAATTTCAGAATTTCTTTAATCATCTAATACAGGTTCTTTCAAATGCACATATGTCTATATGGCATAGATACTCTTGAAGCTGCCCCAAATATGGGGATAGACTGAATATCTGACCTCTTGAGACACCTTCCAGCCACCTTCTTCCGTGATGTTGCCTTAAGAAACATTACTGGGACAGGCCCTGAAACCTGCCAGTGATGCAAGAAGGATGTTTCTAAAGGTGTCATTCTACCTGATACTAAGCAGAAATTAAGCACTGAAAGGGTGGTACCCAAAGCAGCAAAGATAGTCATCAGAGCATCATGCCGCACAGCAGCCCAGCTGCCCAAGGTATGTAGTGTAGGTGAAGCTCACTATAGGTCTGCCAAGTGGTAGGATGTTGTTGTCCTGCTGTCCCATGGAGCCTGAATGGCCCATGCCTTCCCCTGCTACCCACCATGCATTGCAGAAGCTGGGCATAGCCAGTCAGATAGGGAAAAGCAAGCTCTTCAGGAGGAGAAAGACCATTTTCTCCCTGACTTTGCCATCCAAGAAGTCTGACCAAAGCTCCCACCAGTAGCTCTGATGCCAGAAGAAACAAGCCTGTGCCTACTGTGCCACTGTAGCTGCCCTGTCCTTCTCACATGTCACCCTCTGCTCCCACTTTGATCATTCCACCATTTCTTCACTTTCTGAGATTCTATGGGGCCTTTGTGGATCAGCCTTGGACATTTTCTTTTAATGAACTTTTAGTTCCCATCAGGGTAGAAGTCCTGAGGATTGCCCTGGTATGGATGGTTTTGTGGCTGTGTTGTCACCATAATGAGTTATGGAGTGCTATAGGAGACACACATTGTATGCAAACAAAATGACTCAAAGACTCAAACAATTTTTTGGTGCAGAAGTTTGGTAGAAGTCTCCCGAAACTCCTTTTTTTCCTGTGCTGATGGTGGCTCTGCATTTCCCAGTCTCATACAGAAGTGGAAATTCCAAAATGCTCATGGAAAAGTTTTACTTGTGGTCTATGAACAAGCCATAGGCATAAAGTACTGGAAACACTGTGAGAACATTTTGCCCGTCAGCTTGGCAGTGTGTAGCAATATTTATTTATTTATTGCCTGCACTGGCTCAAGCATTAAGCGGTAAGCACCAGGACTTCCCAGACATTTATTTTTAGCATACTTACTGTCTCATAAACAAGAGAGTTTGTATTTGTTATTGCCATCATATCCTTCTTCACTCTGTACTGCTTCAGTATTACAAATTTGTGAAATAGCTTTGCTTTCTACTCTGTTGCAAAGGAAAAGCTTTAAGAAATTTTTTGTGAAAGAGGCCCTGTCTCTTTTTGTGGGAGTTTTTCACTAATGCAAATTGTTCATACAGTATGTGGGCTATGATTTATTTAATTATTTTTTAATTGTTCTTGTGCTTCGTGGGCTTGAGTCTGGGCCTCAGCACAGTTTGTTGTCACAAACTACCTTTGGCTAAGTTCAAACTTGTGAAACTTCTGCAGATGTAAAAAAGGCCCAGTGCTTCAGATTTAGGGAGGGGTAAAAGGTTTTATAATTTCCTTAGTTTGTCAAAGACTGGTTAGGGTTATTGATCTGATCCATCCCAAAGAAAAGAAATAAAAATGAATTATGCAAAATAACACCACCCCCCCCGTTGAATTTGTGAGCAAGATGTCTTATAGTAGAGCTTTGCACTCACTGCAGTGTCAGAGACGAAGAGTATAAGGTTGGCATGAATGAAAATAAGAATTTCAACTAGTATTTAGTTTTACAAATTATGTCTGTGAACCTTGAATCTCCCATTCAATTTCTTTGCTCTTTTGTGCTATCAGCCATTTTATTTGAGAAGGTGAATGAGTTTTTGCTTTAAAAGCTAACAGGAAGAAATTTAAATTTTTTCTGTAGCACATCACAATGAAATGTACAGTTTCTTCAAGGCACGTATGGACATATGTGGGGTTTTGGGTGGTCTTTCCAAATTCAGCTTCACAGCAATTTCAGCTTATTATGAATAAACAGCAATCTCTCATTTAAAGCTTGAACATTTAACCATCTATTGGACTCAGAGGCAATGTGGGTGTTAGTTCGATGCTCACATGCAAAAGTTATGAGACTTTAAATATTTAAATGTGGATCTGGTTTTGGATTTCCTCTCACCTTTAGTGGCTAACAATCCACTGGCAGTTCCATGTTTAGAAATAGGGTTAGTGTCTCAGCAGCAATACATTTATTATCAAGGCCTTTAAGGTAGTCCAGATGTTTGGTTTCATCCAGCTTTTTTCCATGGCATTCTGGATTTGATTTATTATTAGTTGTGCTTCCATGGCATTAAACAGTTCGGTCACTCAGGTCAATGTTCACTCCCCTGCTAATATGTGCAATGGAGAGGAAAGGAGAATTTGCTAGTAGTGTAATAATTTTGACAGTACTCAACACTGTGAGCCATAAGAATAGTAGGATGGACCATTGAAGGAGAAGAGAGTAACACCTGGAATATACTAAATTTTCCCTTTACCTTTAGCTCAACTGAGCGCAGCTGAAACCTTCAGGAGTATTTTGGTGCCTTACCACAATGACTACCCCTCATAAAAGCCTGGTAGGCAACACACTGGTGTCTCAGAGATTGGATAGGATAAGAGCTTTCTTCTGCAATGGTGTTAATGAGCCTTTTCAATTTCAAATTCATTTTACGGTGGCTTAACACAAGCTACCCACACTTTGCCAGAGTTTACCATGGGTCTCTCCCCCGTGCTTGAGCTCTGCCCTCTCCTAATCTGGGGTAGAAAATAGCATGGATAAAACAAGCTCATCAGGGTGGTGTAAGCAGCCTCACTGCAGTATCAGCTCAATCAGCTAGTCTGCATCTTGAGATGCGACTTAAAGGATTTTCTTCTGTTCCTGAAGTTATTCTTTTTTTTACTTCTTCTGGAACTTACTGGCAAGTTTCAGAACAGCCACAGTGATGACATTGTCTTGTCTACTTCCTTGTTTTAAAATGTCCCTGATACTTTGCATAATAGGAAGCTGTTAAAATATTGCCTTGGTCCATTCTTAATCTGATCTCAACTGGCTGAAATGCTTTTAATGCATGAACTCTTTTCCTTGGCCATTATTTTTCTTTAGTATTTGCCTTATCACTGCTACGCTATTTTTACCATTTTATGTATATTTTTCTCAAACATTAGGATAATATATTTCCATGCTGGAAGCAATTGAGAATTTTGCCATTTGCTACAGAGGAACAAAGGTTTCATATTTACATTGAAATTTCATGAAATTAAACTGATTTTGCAGCTTATTCTCTATCCTTAATTATATACTTATTTTGTAAGGCCATCAAATAACTTTTTTTCTGAATTTTTCTCTTTTGAGCTCCTTGTATGAACCCTCTAAAAATTTTCTCTGCATCTTTAATTGTTTTTCTTAGCCCTGGGTCACAGATCCTTTTCAATATTCATTTTGACACCTCTCTGCTTCATTCAGTCCATCTGTATTGCTAAAACAGAGGTTGCCTGTAGAATTGCTCAAGAGAGGTTGTAGTATTTCCATCCTTGGAGTTATTCAAAATCTGACTGGACAGAGCTCTGGACAGCCTGCTCTTTGTGGAGGTGGATTAGATGGTCTCCATAGGTCCCTGTCAATCTCAACCATTCTGTGGATCTGTGGAAATATGGACAATTTCCTTTCCCTCCTGACAAGAGTTTCTGTTCCTTCCCTTTCTTAAAATTCAGTTGTATGCTCTCTTGAGCTTCTTTTATGATTGTTCTCTAAATTTCTTTTGGCTTTTGATATTCAATTTGTTTCCCTATTCTGGCTGCATAAGAAATGCTATGTACAAATTCAGATAGCATTGTTTCATTACTACTTTCTATGTTTACTAGTTTCTGGAAAAACATTTGTTATCCTAAGAAATCTGAGCAGTTAGCCAACATTCAGGGCTTTGCATAACTTTGGGTTGTGCTTTTTCCCCCCAGTAAAGAGAACATGATTTCATGAGACAGAAATTTATTTGACACAATCTAGTCTATTTACAGTAAATACCAAGTTCCATTCCTTGCAAAGGTAAATGGAGATTATTTCCTTGCTCAGATTTTCCAAGTATGCAGTCTTTCTTTTTTAGCACATTCTCAGGGCCACACTTGTTTCTTTTACTGTTTCCAGAATTTAATTTCTATATGTTTCTGAAAAAGCATTCTTTTTCAACCAAAAAATGCCCAGTTCTGTACACTCATCAGTTTTACCCACATTGCACAACCTCTGCTGAGACATTACACACACTGGAGCTCTGGCCTTGAGGGTGGCAGTTGTCTTGTTTTGGATAGGAGCTCAACAGTTTCTTCCATTTGAGCAGCTTCTTCTAGAAAGAAGAACAATTCACATATTCACAGCTTATAAACATATTTGCTGGTAGCTGTCCATAACTTCTTTGTGATTACTGTATGAAAGATGTGGGCTGACAGGTATAAAAGCTGACATTTAGTTTAGCTCCAAGAAAGATGTTCACAGCACTTTATTTTCCAATGAAAAAGTTAAACATTTCAATTTGGGCACAGCTGATGAAGGAATATGACCTCTGACCCCCAAAAGCAAACACCAGCCCACAGACAGTCGCAAAAAGAAATACACGAAAGCTGGGGCCTGATTTTTATTCATATTTCATTATGTGAATTTAAAAATTACACACACATTTCACAGATGAAAAGAGAAAAAATGTGATAATTTAACATTCTAGTTTGGCAATCAAGGTTCTTGAAAGCATGCTGGGTGTCAACAGTTACAAGTTCTTTTGGACTGATATTGCAGCTTCCATTCCTGTGGATACAGCTGTCATTATAGGCATTGTATTGAATCATGAAAGGAAGAAATGAACTCTGAATATTGATTCTGTCTCTGGAAAACTGCAGAGCTTTCATTTTCTCCCAAACTGAATTAAACCAGCAAAACCACAATTAGCTCAAAAGTTATCCCATTTCTGGAAGTAAATCTTACATTTCATGTAACACCAGACTGACACTTCCCCATGAGGTCTGAAATGCCAGAAAAAAGGTCTGTTGACTTTTCCAGGCAGAATGAAAATGCACTTCCAAATTACACTTATACTTCCTTTCTACCACATATAACATATGTTCTCATCTCTATGAAGAACATTCAAATGAACATATTATAGTAATGGGAAACATTTATGCAGGCCTTGTACCCTGAAGATCTTTACTTTTACGTTAGCCTGAACTGTTTTCCAAGGTAGACATGAGATAAATTATTTTTCTTTCCCACATAAGTTGCGACATATGCAAAACATCACTGGAGGTTTCTTCCTTTCTTCAAGCTGAATTTCCCTGCCTCTGCACATTACTTTGGCTATTCCAACATTTCTAAAGCACTCCATATGTTGATGAATAAACCGTCATTTCCCACTTGTAATGAGATTACTCAGTCCTTGCAAGCAGATTTATTAGCTACAGTTTTTTCATGTCTAATAATAGCCTTACTTTCCATAAAGAACATGAACAGGCATGGATTGTATTTGAGAGATTGGGGTCCTAAATATTTGGGTTACATCTCTGTAGACTGTTATTTGGAAAGAAAGCAAAAGGAAACAATAAAAGGCAGAGGGAAAGGGCTTTTTACAAACATAGGCTAATAAATATGAAGACTCTGTCAATGGATTTTCTGCGCATGCTTTAGAGTTTTTACACAGGCTGAATATACTTTCACCATATACTTGTCCAGCCAGGATGTCATTTGTTATGAATAAATGATGGGTGGGAAGAGAAAAATGCAATGGAGGGAATATGCTACAACTGTGGAATAAACAGTCCTTGTTAGTAACTGGGTGGTGAGAGAGAATGTGTGTGAGGTAGAAACCGCATTTCTACCAGATGGCATGGGCATCTGTCCTGGAGGAGAAGGGATATGATGGGCCCCAGCTGTAAGTTTTGCTTTGCTAAGTATCATTCTAATCCCAGAACCATACAAGAGACTTTTGGGAAAATTAAAATTCAGATCATCTTCCTCCTTTCCTACCCATCCTCCAGGGTGAAATTCAAAGCGAAGATGCAGTAAGAAATTTCAGCTACAAGGGCAGCTCCAGATGTAGCCTAAGGAGGGTTCTTCGACCATTTGGAGAACTTCCTATGCAGGAGAGATTTGGACCTGTAAATACTAGGGACTCCCCTCCATTTAAGCTGTCTCTCCTATTGCCTTTTCTCTTTACCCTGTTTCATTATGCCTTGTTCCTTTCAATGTCCCCTTTCTCCTTATCTTTTCTTCTACTTAGTGTTTTCCTCCAAAATATTGCTTCTCTCCCTGATGCTACCCCCAGCCTGAAGTTTTCTGCCACTTCAGGAGTCACATTTGCAGTGTAAAACCCATTAAAGAGTTTATCTATCTTGCCTGTTTAGAGTAGATGCTTTTTGTAGCAAGCTGCAGCTTCCAGGACTGCCTTCCAGGTTGATGCTAATTTATAGTCCATTGCTAACACATAAAGAAACGAGGAGTCAATAAACAAGAAATCAATCTTTATTTTTAGTCTGAGACCCCTTGGGCTGTTTGGCTAATGCATTTAGGTGTGATGAAATAATAGAAAATATAATTTTCCAAGCATATTTCTTAACATGGAAGTTCACTTTCCACTGTTTCCCTTTTCTTAATAAATTTGTTGCTTTAGGTTTCGGGAGTTAGTACTGAAAGTTATCATTTAGTTCAGAATCTGTTACTGGTTGGGAAGAAGTAGTACATTTGAATATAGGCAAATGAACTGTAAATATTTTTATATTTTTTAACCATGGAAACCTTGTTTTGGTGATGACTTCACTCCTACAGAACAGAATCTTCTCATTTTTCAAGGGAGGGATATATTAACCAAAAGATCCAAGCAATGCTGCTGGGATTTATAGAGCTCACTGGCTGAAACCGCTCTCACACAGTGCTGCTGTTGCCAAGTTACATGAGAAAAGCACTATAATGCTACACTGCTAAAATACCATACAATTATAGTGCCTGGTATATTTGATACGATCACTTTTGTTCAATGCATTAACATATTTGAGATTAAAACTAGGAAATGAAACAGAGAAAATGGACAGTTTTGTGCATTTTACTGGACCCCACAAATGGCACTTTTGTTTTCCAAATAAAGGCCAGACTCCCAACTCAGCACAGGTGGAGAATGTTTGAAAGAGAGATGCTTTTGTGCATCTTAGGAATCAAAGAAGCTTCAAACCTGCTCTGCTGTGAGTGTCTGCAGCACTGCCCTGCCCTAGGTTCAAACCTGTCATTTTCAGAGAAGTAGGGACTTTCAGAGACCTCTGGCATTTTATGGTCTTTACCCAGACCTGGGAAAGATGCAGAACACTGTATAAGCATTCCACTTCTGAACTAGAAGCTGCTTACAAGTTGAGTGCTTAATGTGACATTGGCAACGCAATGCCTGCAAGTACCATGCACTGTATACTTTTTTGTGTGCACTTCACAAAAGTTGCTAAGCATACGGTGAGAACAGTGGATGCACTAAAATAGTATCTAATTATGGCAAAACTTTAATTGATCTGCAGCTGTCAACAACCAAGACACTAAATGTTAATTACTTCAAGGCGTTTGATGTTGAAAACAAAAATTGCCAAGGTCAACTAAAACCACTACTGCCCTGCAGCAGAGGGAAATGGAGGTGATCAGATTGTCCCTGTACAGCATGCATGGCCAAATTCTTTTGCTTCAAGCATGGTAAACCTGAAAGTAATGTAATCCATATAATTAGTTTTAGTTACATACTCCAACCATCACCTGGTAAATAAACATAGTATCTCTCAAATCTCACATATCCTTACTCAAAATAATTTTTCCTGTAGAAACATGCCCATTTTCAGCGTGCAAATTGTTCTTAACACCTAAAAATTAATGAGAAAACTGTTGAAAATAATCCGCAGCTGTGGCTGAGAAATTCGGTTTTCATACATATGGATATGGCAGATGAGAATTACGGAGATTTCTGAAAACAAAATCTGAGGTTTGAATGACAGATGGTATGTGCGTTAATGCAAAGAACATGGGCTAAACTAAGTGGCATGCATGCTTTTTTGAGTAAACTGGAATATCAGCAGCTGTAGGATACATTCCTGGCTTTGCTTTGGGAAAAGAGGGTTATCTTCTTTTAATTAACAGTGATCGCGTGTAGAGAGCATGGAAAAGATTTGCTCTATGCCAAAAATCTTCATAGGGCATATGGGGTCTGCAATTTGAGAAATTTGAACAGAAATGGAGAGCATTAAGAGCAAAGTGTACTAAGGGAACAAGACTGTATCTTTGTGAGATGGTGGCTACAGCTGCAAAACCAGCACAGTAAGTTTCCACCCCTTGTGTACTGCCTTTGGTCATTTGTTCTTACTCTGTCCTCAGTTGTGGAGTTACAAGTGGTGATAGTGTTAAGCAGTCAAACAGCTCACTGAAACTACCACAAATAGCTCTTCAGAAAAGAGAAAATATTTTTATTCTTTGCTCTGATTACATCATTGTTTTTGGGGGTGCAGAGAAGGCAGTTCAGGGGACATTCACACTGGTTTTCCTGTCAGGGCCAGCACCCTATCTGTCTGTAGAGATAAAAAATTCCACCAAGCAACATGCAGAAGTTGCTTAGGTACTGCAGAATGTGCTTTGTCTGTGCAGAAACATACTTGCCTGAAGCGACTTCTCAAAATTTAGCTCATGCTAAAACACTATTATCAATTAGAAAAAGGTCTTACAGTGACTCTGGGAAGCCCTACCTGATAGGTATACTCTGGCAAAACAAAATATTTTTGAGTCCATCAAGAAGTTAGGAGAAGTTAGGCCTTTTCTTGTTGTGGTTTTATTTGTGGGGAGGTATGGGATTTTTTTTTGGCAACCATGAAGTGGAAGACTTAGATTTATGCTTCACAGTTTGATGGGATTCAACATTACCTACCCTGATTTCTGGGACATTGGTTAATGCTCTGCTCAAGCAGAAAGACTGAGTTGGAACTACTCTTTCTTTTAAGTAAACCATTTATTGTGGGTTGGGGAAGCTATGACAGGTCTGAGATCTTGGTGAGTGCTACTATATTTAAGATGCATACTACAGTCTATGCTAATGGAATAATTACATTTCTGTATGTCTAGTAATTTCTTCTATCTGAACTGAGCAGCTTAAATATTTAATTTTTATAAGAAGGATTCTTTGGCAAACTTATTTGTTGGAATTCCTATGTCAGCTATTTTTACAAAAATTTTACTTCTGCATATAGTTTTGAAAGACTTGAGAAGGCTTTTGGCTTGGCATTTTTTCCTGTACCCTACTGCTTGCAAAGGTAGTTTGAAGTACTCTTTAAAATGTAATTATTTCAATGTCATTCAATGTTGTAAGCAGTGTTCCCGAATACCTGTGGCTATGTAGTCACACAGCTACACAAGGGAATATAAAAGAAACCATGGTAACAATGTTACTCAGAAATAACACAGATTGGAATAATCAGTTTAGGATGGAGTTTAGTTTGGAGTATTGTGTGCAGTTCTAGTGTCCTCAGCATGAAAAGGGCATAGAACTGTTGGAACAAGTGCAGAGGAGCACCACGAGGATGATCAGGGTACTGGAGCACCTCCCCTATAAAGATAGGCTAAGAAAGTTGGGGCTGTTCAGCCTGGAGCAGAGAAGGCTGCATGATGACCTCATAGCAGCCTGCCAGTATCTGAAGGGGGCTTATAAGGATGCTGGGGAGGGACTCTTCATTAGAGACTGAGGTGATAGAGGCTGACAGGGGGTAATGGGTTAAAACTTAAACAGGAGATGTTTAGCTTGGATATAAAGAAGAAGTTCTTTACTGTGAGGGTGGTGAGGCACTGGAGTGGGCTGCCCAAGGAAGTTGTGTGAACATCCCTGGCGGTGTTCAAGGTCGGGTTGGACAGAGCCTTGGGTGACATGGTTTAGTGTGAGGTGTTCCTGATCATGGCAGGTGGGTTGGAACTAGATGATTTGAAGCTCCTTTCCAACCCTGACTATTCTATGATTCTATGGAAGAATTATTGCAGAAATTATGCAATTTACAGATAGGCTAGCATACTATCTGCCATCAGATGGCTTTGCCAAAAACTGTGAAGATATGTGTGGTTACTATCTTTATGACAAGCAAAACTCTTTGACAAGAGGCACGAAAAAAAGAAAAGTTTATGTATTTTATTAATTAAAGAATAATGTCCTCATATTTGCTTCATTTAATCCATATAGAAAAGTTCATTTTTGGATAATTGAAAATAAATTTCAAAATTACCCTTCTGATAAAAAGGCAGTACAAGTAGACTGTACAATATTTCAGACATTGGCATTTTAAAGCAATATTTGAAGCTTAAGTTAGTGATTTTAGAGAACTGGTTTTGGTAGAATATGTTAAGAAAGTAGTTGAAGAGGTCTAGTAACTGCAAGCAGACTGAATACTGCTGGGCAAACTAATACCCTGCTCCGTTAATCCATTCAGTGAGAACGGCACTTCTAGCTGACAGGAAATGGTACTTGGTGCTACAATAAGCAGTAAATAATTAAAAATACAAGAAGTAAATCAATGATGAATGTGTGATTGTCTGCCTATTTATGAATGTTTAACTTGTTTTCTCTCCTCTGCTTTTCCCAGTTCCTGCACACTCCCAAGCACCATTGTTTGAAAGCATTTTAATGGGATTTTAAAGACTGAATAAATATCTCTGACACTGAAATGTAACCTTTTTCATGTAACAAATGTTTTTCAAGCACACGTCTGGTAATTGTTTTCATACTGGTATGTGTGAAAAAGCACAGTAGATATGATTCCTGCTATGCTTCTGGAGAAATGAGGCAGGAGAGGCAAAGACTGCATTTTTCAGAGAAGATTATTTATGCTTTATTATTATATTATATTATATTAATTATATTATATTATATTATTAGATACTTTTGCCTAATTTGATACTCCTCTTCACTTAACCAGGTACCACCCACAAGTCTTGTGACGTCAGCTGGTAGCAATAAGAGCTAAAGACCTTGTAAATTCTTGTAAGTATCTAACAACTATCTAAATTCAGTATAATTTTTTGAATATGAGACTGTGAGGCTTAGTATAATGCAACACAGGCAATAAAGGCAACTTCTGCTGCCTTTAGAGAACACACTTCTCACTGGCAGCTCTCCTCATTTCTTCACACCTTTGCAGAGTGGCACTCTCCCACATGGTTGCCACTTAATCTTTGTCCTCTGCCTTCGCCTTCTCCTCCTCAGTCTTCTTCTGTGTCAGTGGTTTGCTCCTTTCTGCCCCCAATGTCCCTTACTTAGATCAAGTGGTTTTAGTATAGTTAGTCCATATTCAGGCTTGAGAAGAATAAATTTTGCTAGTTTGAGACCATGTAAATAGGAATTCTTCAGTTATCAGTTTCTGCCTTGGTACGCTTTTAAAGTGCTGGGTTTTTTCCTTATTCTCTTTTGATATGTTAGGCTTACTTTTATTTTTCAATGGTTTCCATTAAAAACCTCCTTTCTTTGGAGAACTTGCAGTTCAGCAACTGTATATAAGCAAACAGTAGATGAGAGGGAGCTCCTAAAAACAGAAGCAGACACCTCCCTCTTTGTCTTTAAAAAACTCTGCAAACCCAGCTGTCTGATGATAGTGCAGCATCTGAACCACAGTACTATTTAGGTTTTTTAAGAGCTGAAATGCTGTGTAAGTAGTAAGAACATTACATTTTTCCTTTGGTTTTGGATAATATTAGGTTTACAAAGAACTGTGCATATGCTACTGTTTTTACCGGAGTTTCTGCCTTTATGTCCATTGACTAGCTTGAGATCTGACTATTAATATGTGCAGGAATCAGCTGAAAGTTTCATTTGAAACAACCCTTTTGCCTAAAGATATCATGTTATTCCTTAGAGAGTGTTTTCTCATATGGTCTTCAAATTACAGCTGCTCAGACAATCCTCCAACATCTAAGTCATTCAAAACAATGAATATTGTACTCATGCTACCAAGGCACAAAATGTCTTTATACTTCATCAGGAAATATTTTAAACCAATAAACAGACAGTCAGAACATTCATAATTAATACTTCCAATTTATCCTCAGTTCACATATTTTTTAAACAAAATACTATGTTGTTTTTCTGAAAGGACAATTGGACACAAAGCCTGAGGAGGCTGAAAAGGAAACTGAATTTGACTCTTCTAGAATGGTGGATTAGGGGATTTATACAGTGGTTGTCACTGCTGCTGGCATTCTCTTCCTCCCACAGACTCAAAAAATTCCCTTGGCCTTATTCTGAAAGAAGCAGTATTTCTGTGACAAAGGTATTTAAAACTTCATTCTTTTTCCCCCCACAGGAATGTAAGTTCAGTCTCCTTTTAAGCAACAATCTCAGTCTCTTGGGTTTGGGTAGCAGTGCTATTATCTTGCCTCCTTTCTTGGTGAGGAAGGAACTGAACCTCTGGTCATTATACTCATTTGGAACATATCACGAAACCAGGAACTGTCTCATTACATTAACTACTATTAGCGCTCCTCCTTCATAGAAATAAGGAAAAAATATTGGCCTTAAAGAGGCCAATATTCATTTGAAACCTACTCAAGAAGTCAAAATAAGTTTCAGTCCCCTTTCATTTTTGACAGCTTTGCAATATTTATTTCCTTGTTTCTCTCTTCCTCTAGCTGAAAAATTTAATTATCCCATTTCCCATAGCAACACAAAACAGTAGAGAGCTGTCTGTGTATGCATTGGAAAAGGTGAAATGATAAAATTTTGTTTGCAGTGAGAGAGAACTCTGAATCAGTAATCAGTATCAAAAGTGTTTGGCATAAATGATGAAATAGCTCACTTCCTATGGCATGAGGCCTAAAAATGACAAAATGGGGCAGACCCCTGCACCCATGGAGAGGCCAAGTTCCCCTGCTGATATCCACACATGCAAAATAACCCCCCACTGGAAAAGAGAAGAATGGAACATATCCATACTTCTGGCTTCAATTTAAATTCAGGGTTTTTTTTGTTCTACGACTTCCTGTCTGCAGTTATATTTATATTTATACTCTGTCATGCATAAACTGCATTATTCTGCTAAACATGTAAGCAACTGTCATAGTAAAAGTTGCATTTTATGACTCTAGAGTAGACAGGACTAAAACTGCCTTTAATTTGCTTTCTGCTAATAGTTCCCAATTTTTTAGCTTTACTTTTAGATTGTCAGCTGTCTGTTCTCTAATTAGTTATAAGGGAGCATACAGAATGCTAAGATAATTTTACTTAGCAAGCCTAAATAGTTTTTTGTAAACTCAAGCACTTTCTTTTTGTGCCTATTTACAAATGATGTTCATGTAGGTTCGGTAGGATTAGCAGCAAAACCTTTCCAAGGAAAGTTTATAAAGATAGCATGGTTGCAGTGCTAAATATGTTAAGCCAGGCATCTTACTGTCTGTAAGATTTATCAGCAGAATTTATGAAGAAGTATAATATATTTCATTAAAACATGAATGGTTTGTAGCCTGCCTTTTGGCTTTCCGCATTCTTTGGATTTTAAATTTTTGGATGGCCTATGGAAGTAGGCTACCATTTTGAAATAGCTGTAAAAAAGGAATTGGCGCCTAATAAAAATGAATACCAAAACTTCCGAATTGCCCATTCCTAACTGCCCAGAAAGTGTGAATTAGACTCTAATCCTTTGGGTACTTTGCTTGCACTTTAGAGTGAAGGGACCATGGGAGGCACGGGGTGGGCTCAGACCTCTGGCTGTGCCATGTGCTGCAGGCAGCTGCCTGCCATCAGAGCTGTGGGTCCAGCAGCTTCACTTCATCCACCTTCTGCATATGCAGCCGTGGTTCAGGCAACCCCAGGCAGATGCGCATTGCATGCAGGTGAATGCACTCCCTGCATGCTCTGCCGGGGGATGCCCTGGCACAGGGCATTAACACTGCTCCACAGGCAGGCTCCAGTTGAGCCTCGGACCAGACTTCTACATTCACTCTTTGCACAGCCAAGAAATCCATTTTTATGGGAGACCCCTGGCTCTTGAATTTTCAGCTTTTATCATTTTACCAAGGCTTAGAAAGAAACTGGGGGAAAAAATCGTGACTGGCCAAATTTTGCCAAAAATTTGAACTGGGGCTGGAGAAGAAAGAGCTGTACAGGAAAATGCCTACAGACTACTGAGGTTACAAACAGACTATCCTTTCTCCTTTTCAGTGGTGGTAGAAGAGGAAGTGAATGGCTTTGCTGGACCAAGAAATCTTTAGGGTAGACTGCGGGAAAAAATCCTCTCTAACTGCCAGAGAAGGTCACCTCACTGCTACTGGAAGCAGCTGGCTGAAGAGCTGTAGAACCTCTGTTGCTAATGTTCCTAAGTGGCCAGGGCTTGGCAAGGGCATTTTGGAAGGGGCATCGCTACAACTTGCTCTGTCTTCGAGCTCCAGGGGTAATGGTTGTCTTTGCAACCCTTCCAGCTGCAAGATTTTTATTTCTAGAGGAGACACTGGTTTCACCCATAAGCCAGGAGTCACTGCACAAAAAGCATGCACGGTTAGTAAGTGGTGATGCTTGTTTGTTTAGGAAATAACATCAAAGACACAAGTATAAAGAAGCTGGTTTTTGTTTTGTTTTGGATTTTTTTTTTTCTTTCCATGATTTAGGGTTCTGGGATATGTTTTGATGCCTGGAACAGAATGATTTTATGAGGTTTTTGCAGGACCCCTAACTTCTTGGTCCCCTCTCACTATTTACGGTTAGCCGTTGCACTCAAGAAGCAAACTTCAAGAGTTTGGTCTAGCAGGTTTGTTTGTTAATGAGCAAACCAGTACTAAGTTAAGAATTCAGACACTTGATTGTGGTTTACATTTCAGTTCTGTCTTTTCTATTAGAAGAAAATTATTCCCTGCTAACAATTTCAATTTCATATTATATATACACTTCTTGGATGTATCTACAAGGTGTATCGAGAAATATGGACATGCATAATACCAGATAAGAAACACTTCTAGTCAAAGAATCAAAAGCTTTACAACCTCAAACTTTCTATTGTTTCAACTTTTCAGATGGCAGAAAAACATATTCTGGCATATAAACCTATTCAACTTGATATTTAGAAGTACTCCTGCTACATTAAAAAGCTATTTACTGTGAGGGTGGTGAGGCACTGGAACAAGTTGCCCAAAGAAGTGGTAAACGCTTCATTCTTGGCAGCATTCAAGGCCAGACTGAACAAAGCCTTCAGCAACACAGGGTAGTGTGAGATGTCCCTGGCAGGGGAATTGGAACTAGATGATCTTAAAGTCCTTTCCAGCCCTAATTGTCCTATGATTCTATGATTACTAGCAAAGAGAAATGCTGCCAAGAAGCCTGTGCATTCTATAGGGCTATACTGAATGCTAATTCATTAGCAGTACCTGGTACTCAGCCTACTCTGATACTCTGCATGTATGGTAATAAAGCTCAGCAGCAACTAATACACAGTTGTATATTACATGCCATTTCCTAAATATTTGCTATATGAAGAATGTCAGATCAATCTCATGCCAGGGAAAGAGAAAGTATTAGATACTAGAGCTGGGAAATGCTAAATCGTTTCTTACCATTAGTGGAGAAAAATGAAGTCTGAGGAAAGTCCATATTAGTGAAATTAGTCCTAAACATGTTCTGCAGAAGTAAAATACAAGGCTTTATTAAAGAGCATGTGAGCCAACAATTTTCTTTTTCATTATGTGAAATATCTGGTTACTTTTCCCAAAATGTTTTATTTATACATGATTTCACAGTAGCTTGAATTTTCTAATGCAATTTCTAAAATACATCCTTGCATCCAGATATATGGTCTCATTTTAGAAGTGCTGAATCCCTACGTCTCCCACTGAGCAAACACAACAGAGATGATGCACAAAATTGACCTATTTATTTATGGTTATACCCAGCATTCACTGAAATTGAGGAAAAAATAATTCTCTTGTGTGCAGGAAGAAGTAAATTACTAAGTCGTTTAACTTTAGACATCCATTCAAGTGAAAGTTTGTCAAAAGAATCCTTAAAATACGAAAATCAGAATTTAGTTAAAAAGTTGTACAGGAAAATGTTTGATTCTGATAACTGATACTTATTTTGGAATACATGTTTCTAAGTCTTTTTTACCATAATGGTTGTTGGTAAGGAACAGTCGCAAACCCCTCCTATAAATTCTAACATTTGTTGTTCAGAATATCGCACAAAATTTTCCTTCCAAACTATTTCTGAGGGGAAAAAAGAATATTTTTTCAGTGCATAAGAGAAACTAGGTATAACTTGGGAGTGATGAAAATACCCTTGAGTAAATGCCCTATAATACCATTCAAACTATTTTCATATCTCAGCCTGTTAATGCAGGCAGTTTTCTCACGGCCTCTCAGAAAATCTATTTATACTGTGTCTGTCTGAACAATATGTGACTGAGAATGTTATTTATTTTACTTTTACATCATACGGGGATGCGTTCATTGCCCTCTTTTAAAGAAGCATTTAGAACTTCCTGCTTCTTGTGAAAGAACTAAGTTTTCGTTTAAAAGCTGAATGAATTTGGAGGAGAAAAACTCACTTATTGAATAACTTGCTCCAAAGAGCAGCATTATTTTTCAACAAAGCAAATAAAATTTTTTAAAGAAAATAAATATTTGAACAACAAGCCTTATGCAGTGTATATCTAGTAAGCAGATCTGCCTGCTACTTTATGAATGCCCATGAGCCTTGTGCTTCCCTCTGGGTCCATCCTAAATAAGCTACATAAGCTTTTGGATATGCCTGTGACAGCCTTTACTCTTCTGCCCTTATCGTACTCTGCATAACGCTAGAACTACACCAGGGCAGCCCAGCTGAAATACTCTGGTAAAGCCTTGTCTGGCAGTGGTCAGTGAGCAGCTAGACTGCTTTCTGTGGTCTCTGTGTGATTTACAAGCTTGAAAGAATTCTAGTTCTTAATGATGCAATCCCAGTATTCTATCCATTATCTGTTTTCTGGAATTTTTTAAAAAGCCCACTTTTTAAATTAAGAAACTTTGAACACAGATTTTGCTTAGTAACAATGCAGATTCTTTCTTCTAGATGTGACTGAAGAAATTTCTCAGTGTGAGAGAAAGTAGAAAGAACTATTACCCTGTGGCAGTGTTCAAGCATTCCTGTTTCTTCAATCTCTTTAGTGAATAATGGGAAAAAATGTCAGAAAAATATATGTGCTATGGGAAGAAAACTAAGTGATTCAGTCTGGTGAGCAATAGGTGTAGCCTGAATTTTAATCTTTCTCCATCTAGCATTCTCCTTCCCCTTTTTTTGTGTTACGATGGTTTTTTATTTTCCCCTTTAATTCATTTAATACTTTTATTATTCACATTCCATCATATATGAGTGACATATTTTTTTCACAAGAGATGCTTATTCCCAGATACCACTCATTATTTATAACACTATGTGCTAGGATGTAAACTTTTCAGATGTTCAAGGGATACACATTTTTGCACACAGCAGAGTCTTACATTTAGTGTCATTTAATATTAAATGAAATGAATATAACTACTTTGCCGTTTCCATATCTATCTTCCAAAAATGGCTTTCACAAGCAAATATCTGGATTGCAGTCTCTTTAGTGTCAGAAAAAACTCTGCTCTGTCCATACAACTCTACAGTTCAGCTGAGCTGCAGTTTTAAAGTTGCCTGGCTATTCTTTCTTGTGTACAAATCACATAATTCTGTATCCCAGTGTCAATAAGTTTCCTCAATAACTTATTTCATGCTTATTTAAGCATTCAATGCTGTCCCACATGACATCCTTGTCTCTAAATTGGAGAGACATCAATTTGATAGATGGACCACTTGGTGGATAAAGAAC